>CATIWM010397595.1:0-18324 GCA_949671775.1 Mallotus repandus
GTAACCTTTCCTTCTATTAATGCAAATAAAAGAAAGTGGAAAATATAGAGTTTGCTTTCCTCCATACCTTCTCATGGTCTTATTTGATGAAAGAAAATTAATTTTTTATGTTGTGATAGTTGTAGTTAATTACATTTTTACCAGAAAATATTGGGAAACATCATTCTTTCAGAAAATTTCTACAGGAAATGTTTTCTACAAATGTTGTTTTGTTGAAACAAATGGATTCCAAAATAACAAAAAAAAAAAAAGGCCATCAACATGTAACTTGTTCACACCTGTAAAAACAAATGAATTTTAAAATAGGGCTTGTTTGACTAAGCTATTGCTGGTAGCTGATAACTGATAGCTAATCACTGATAGTTAGTGACTAGTAGCTAAAAGCTAACTAATATTAAGTGTTTAGTAAAATTATAATAGCGGTTGCAAAGAGTGTATTTAATTACATATAGACATTATATAAAAATAGTATGTGGTATAAATATTAATAATAATACGTATGATAAAAAAATATTACTTTATACTAATAATTACAAATATTGTAGATAGTTTTATTTATATAATTTTGAAAAATGAATATCTACTCCTATTAAATTTTTGACAATCTATTTTAAATAAAATACTAATAATAATAATAATAATATTATTAATAATATTAGAAATAATGAGTTGTAAAATTTTTTATTAATATAATTTATAACGTTTTTATTTGTGTGGTTAGTATCTTTAATAACTATAATATTAATATTTTATTAACATTTTAAATAATTATTCAAATAATATTTTATTAAGTAATGATAATTAGTTAAATTTAAAATGGTAAGATAGTAAATATGATTTAAAAAATAGAGCTGTTGGTGAAAGACTTCAAATAGGAGCTTATATGACTGATATAGTTTGGGTGTCTAATAGTTACTAGCTCATTTTTCAAAAATATTAACCAAACGTGTTTTTCTAGCTATTGGAAATGGAATAATTAACAGCTGCATCCTAACAATTAAAACAAACGCTCATAGTTAATTAGTTTGAAGATTATTAGCTGCTAAATTTTTTTGCCTATTTTAATAAAACAATTTGGCATAATATTTCATTTGCTTTGCCTATTTCTGTACATTTTAGATGCTTGACTGCCAAAATTGCTGTTTACTTTCACCTTCTCATCATCTTAATCAGCTTGTGCACATATGTTCGGGGGTTGTGACAACTGACCATAGACTCAAACAGCCTGACTGGCTGCATTTATAATTTCATTTCTCAATATGCTTCATTTTTATGGCAGGTCAATTTGTCCGGCATTCATTCTTATATGACAGTTCCAACTTCTCTTGGATGAAAAGTTAGCAGTCCATTTTTAATTATTATTTAGCCCTGCATTGATGTCGCAATGTGTTACTCCATGCTATTCATTGGTTAGCTAGATTAGGGCAAGATTCTAAATTATCTTAGTACTTAGGAGAATGGAGAAGTCATATAGTCATTTCAAGTTTGCCATGTATACCCGGAAGTAATAAATTTGATACCACATTTGAATCATGTTATTGGCTTCAAAGCTGTTATCCATGCTTGTTGCAGTTGTGAAGATGCGTAATGGGATAAGTTTCTGGAGTTTTCAATGGACTCAGTTAACATATTGTAGGTTGAGGTTCCTATCTTTCATCGGTCTTACAGTTTTTTTTTTTACTTGTCGAGTTTTTGGTCCAAACCATTAGTAGACCTAGCCTTTATCTTTGAGGGGGCCACACCTTTTTCTTTTTTTGGTGATTTTATACTAGATTTACAAAATGATATAAGAAAGTTGACTGTATATTCTATATTTCAAATTATTAATTAATAAAAATTAGTTAAGTGTGTGTTTGGATGCAAGCATTTGATTTGAAATCTTAGATTTCAAATATTGAATTTCAAATATTAAGAATTTCAAGTAACATGTAATTATATGTCATTTCAAATCCTTATTAAATAGACTTTTAAATTTATTGTGAATTTATTTCAAATCCCATGTATACAAATCCATGTAGTTCCCAAACAAGAGATTTAGTTAAAATCCAAATCTATACTCAAATCCTTTGTATCCAAACATTGCATAAGTAACTTTCAAATAATTATAAATCTATATTATTCAACCATATGTGTAGTTATGAAACGAAATATTAAAATAGAATATAAATGTATGATTTTTGTTGTAAAAGACAATAGTTTAGTACTTAAATATAAATACTTGCATGAAGGATTTTTTATTTACCACGAATAAATGGATTTGAATGTGTATCTGTTGGTTTGGGGGGGGGCTGTGGCGTTATAAACAAGCATACTGCAGAAATATTGTCTCCATTTTGAAGGCAAATTTTATTAATATTATTTAAATGTTTAAACATTTGTGGCATTAGCTTTTTTATTTTGGTTTGCTATTATTCGTCATTTTCATATCTGCTATCTGCTAGAATTGCATTTTGTTTGTTAATTTTCTTAGATCTTTCTGTGTGATACAAGTATATTAATCTGCTTTGGAGAGCATGAAGGACTTTTTTGTTATAAACAAGCGTACTAACGTTCTTGAAGAACCTTTGTCGCCTGATGTATCCTACCCTCTTGTCCACCTGTGCTTCGTCTATCAATGCAGTGCCTGCTGCCTGAAGACTTAGATATAGGACATCATTTTCAGCAAAGCCTAATTTAACCTAGACTATTTTGCAGTGCACCAGTAGTGTATTCAATTCCCATGGGACTTTCTTTTTTGTGCTTGCCATCAACTTTCCGTGATCCTTTCTCATCTTTGCTTTGTTTTGATACCCATTATTGACATTTACACCATTCGATTTAATAGATATGCAATATGATTAGTTAAGATGGAGTATTTTACTGTTTTATTTTGCTTTCAACTTTTTGGCCTATACAAAGAAGTGATGTGACTCTGAGTTGTCAAAAATAGTTCATTGATTACTACAAAATTATTGATTATGATATTGAATGCAAACTAATATTTTGATTATGATATTGAATGCAAATTAATATTTCATTCAGATTTTTCTGATAAATGATAGAAGGTTTTGTGTACATTTATTTTTGATGAACGAGAAACATGCTTCATTATCTAATATTTGTGCAATTGGATACTTATTTTTTGCTCTTTTATTTTAGTTTTTGTGATTAATACTTGTAAGATAGAAATTAACTGTTTGTTGGCCTGTATGTTTCGTTTGTGTACTATCAGAGTGCACGAGAATTAAGCAAGAGTCTGAAGTTAGTAGGTAAAGAGGGAGCTACAGTGACTTAAAGGGTAGCAGCATGTGATGCGGAGATTAAGAACCATACACTTGAAATCTGCATTACTAGTCTGCAGTGGCAATTGCTCTTTCATAGCCAGTGTATGACATGTAGTGACAGTAACCATACTCATTTTTTCTTGTTTTCATAGAAAGGGCAGAGTACCTGTCCAATTGGGTTCTAATTATTTGCAAGTTTTTGCGTAAATGATCGCTATATATGTTGCTTTGAAACAATTTTTCTTAGTAGATGCTAGAAATTTTGACAATATTTCTTTCACAAAAGAAGTGAATTATTTTGGAACTTCATATCGGCGTTAAGAAATGCATATCTAATGGCAGTTGCATGTGTTCTTTTGTTGTGCATAGATAAATCAGGCTACCGGCAAGTTCTTAATCGTTGGTTTTTTTATTAAGGCATTGCTGTGACTAGAAAAATTATTCCAGAAGTATAGATCTATTGCAATGTAGCATCTGCGATGTTATAATTCAATGATTCCAGAAGTTTTTATCCAACTCTGGCTTCTTTGTCCTGCCTTTTTTTTTTGTGCGCCCGAAACTACCCTATAAATTAGCTTAGTGATCAATTGTCATGTTATACAATACATTAGAAGCTAGGATTGCCCAGGAATTGGGAAGCACCTTAACTACAATTTTAAAATGTCCACTTCTAGGTATTTTTAAAAAATTTGCATGCAAGGGAGGCAACTGTGATTGATGCAATAGGCAGGGGAAAGTGAGCTGATTGTGAGGTAGATTCCTATATGAATAGCAAAACCAAAGACTTCCATAAAGTGAACTAATGGCGTTTATTTCATGGCAACATTCAACTTTTAGTCACTTTGCTTTTTTGGTTTTTTTTCATTGAATTCCTATCCTTTAATTTTGTTCTATTGAATCTTTATACTTTTATTTTTTATGCATTGAATTCCTCCATCAAAATTTCAGTTTGTATATTTAATACTGTATCCAATCAAGTCCTTACAAAATATAGTATTGAATCCCAATAGTTTTAAATTATACTACTTAAATCCTTATAATTTTTATTTTTTTGTCAATTAAATCCTTATTTTCAAATTTTTTAAGTTAATTGTTAAAATCCTAAAATGCATATAGATTATCTAGTAAAAAATATAGATTATCAATTTCTAATAAATTTTTATTGATGAAAATGTGTATGATTTTTAAAAAGATGTACAATACAATTTTAAATTAAATATACACATGACACATGTTTATATTTTTTATTCAAAAATATTTTAACTAGTTAAGTATTTGTATAGAAAATTAATAAATTTGTGATTTAAAATTCTAATTAAATATGTAATTAATATAACTTTTGTACACATGATAAATTTAAATTTTAGATCATTAATTAAAATATAAAAATTATATTGACCAAAATTTTTTATCAAGCAAATATTTTAGAATTGATGTAACCTTAAAGCTACAATAATGCAATCATATAATTAGGATACAAATGCTTTTATTTATTACATTTATCTATCAGTTGGCAAAAATATGAAAATATTTATAGCATTATTTAATATTTTTATAAGTAAATGACATATAGAATTTTTAATTCACCAAATTAAAAGCCTCAAATTATAATCAAATCTTAAAGGTAAATTAGATAAGAAAATAATGATTTAGATTTTTAGTAGTTTTATTAGGTTGCTTTAGTGAACAAAAATTTAATGAAATTACAAATTTATTAATGAGGTATATAGATGTTGATGGCTAATTAAAATATTTTATATCAAAATAGATAAAAAATATTTATCATATATATTTAATTTGGATTTCTATTGTATATATTTTTTAAGAAAATCAAGATTATATATATCTTTTTATTAATAGAAATTCATTATAAATAAATGACTTGTATTTTAACTATATGAGAAAAAAAAAATGAAAGAACGTGTATTTTAAGATTTTAATAATTAAGATAAAAAAAGTTAAAATAAGGACTTCGGTGGCTAAAAATAAAACTTGTGAGGATTTATTTAGTACAATTTAAAAATATAGAGAGTAAATTATATATTTTACAAGGACTTAATTAGAGATAATATTAAAATATAGGAATTGAAATTTTAACAGAGGAATTTAATGCATAAACAATTAAAAGTATAAGGACTAAATAAAGAAAAAATAAAAGCATAGGGATCTAATAGAACTAAATTGAAAGATAGGGACTTAATAAAAAAATCAAAAAACAAAGGGACCAAAAATTGGATTTTGCCTTTATTTCATCTATGGTGACATTAATGGGAATTCGAAGGTATGGAAGCAGACTATATGTCTCAAAAGTAAGTGAACTAAGAAAGGAAATAATGGAGGAAACATATTGTTTAGTACGTACTATGCACCCAGGAAGTACTAAGATGCAAAGAACTCTAAAGGAGAGTTATTAGTGGAAAGGTATAAAGGATGATATAGCGAAATTTATTCTCAAGTTCTTAACTTGCTAATAGATTAAGGCTAAATGGGAACATTTTCAAGTTCTTAAGCATTTTGTCAGATTATTGCAATCCTTACTTATCCTAGAGTAGAAATGGGAACATATTACGATGTTGGACTGCTAAGGACACAATGAGAAAATGATGTGGCATGGATAGTTATAGATTAATTAATAGTCTACATAAGTAAGCACAATTATATGTTAAGAAGATTGTAAGGTTACATGGAGTGATAGCATTGATTTTATAAGATCATGACATGAGATTTACATCTTAACTTTTGTCAAGTTTATAAGAAGATTTGGATATGTAATTGAAGTTTAGTATAACATTTTATCCTTAAACGGATGGACAATTGGAATGGACTATATAAGTATCGAAGGATGTGTTAAGGGCCAATGCCTTGGACTTTGGAAGTAATTGGATAAGCAATTACCTTCAATAGAATTTTCTTACAACAACAATTACCAGGTAGCTTAGATATGGCACCTTTTGAAGTCTTGTATGGAAGAAAGTGTCGAACACTAACCTATTGGTATGAAGGCAAGTCTGGAGTTAGTTTGGTTGACCTCGAATAATGTTCATGTCATTTGAGTTAATATAAAAGTGGTTTAAGATAGACAGAGAAATTATGTGAATCTAAAATGACTTTATATTGAATATAAAGTGGACGATAAGGTGTTTATAAAGATTTTGTGATCCAAAACTTTTAGGTAAAAGAACTTAGAATTCTTATTTGAAGGAATTTGAATTTTACTTCTTTTTGAAAAACTAAAAAAACTCTTTTAAGTTCTGCTTATTTTACTTAGTTGAATAGCTTTTGTTTATATACATGGTATGTGTGATCCGCAAGCACAAGGAGTCATCCGAGTAGTAAAAATATCGATTCTAAAGGGAGTGAACGTTGAGTATTGAGTTAAATTTTGTTTTTGCTTGTTTAGACAATCGAAAAGGTTTATTGCTAAAATTAAACTAATCTTATGACTAATTTGAACTACAACTAAATTTGTCAATAGAACGAATGTTAGGGTTTTTATTCTCAACTCAATTTTTCTAATGTTCGTGTCAATCTCCTTATCACTTATTATTTTCATTCCATTTTCTAAGCATCATTTGAATCATGAAAGTCTCTTTCGAGCACTCACACAATTTATTGAACCTAACAACTACTCAATTAGTTAGCTTCCGCTAACTCATGTAATTAATTATTTTCAATATTGAAGCAAAATTTTTCCAAGGAATATTAACTATTAAACCGTCTCCTGACCAATTTAATTAAATTAATAGATTATTATTTTGTTCTCAATAGAGTTCATCTCCCGATCTCACCCTATTATCTAGATCAATTCAAAGGATGATTAAGTCTAAGAAAGCATTATGTCTAATAATAATTATGGAATATAAATTTAGTTATATGGAGTTTAACCAATTAAGTTTATTCTTGAACCGGATTTAAAAATCCCAACCAATAATTTAGCTACTCATGACAATTAAAGAGGAAGAAGAAGAAGAATTGAGAATTGCAAACATAAACATTATGATAAATTAAATAAAGTACAAAAGAGTAATTAAAAGGTCAAAACCCCTTTTATTCTCCTTCTTTTGAATATAATTTGCAATTATTCTTTAATCTTCTATTGTTAAACAATCCTTAAGTAGATTACAAAAATCAAATGAAAATAGATTAAAAATTGTTCTTCTCTAAAAATTGAAAGTGAACTAAGTTTTTCTAAGACTAGCCACCCTCTCTCAAAGAGGCTAAACAAAACTATTTATAGTCGTTCCACCAAAAACCCTAAAATAAACTTCCTTAATTATTTTTCTTTGAAGTGCATAGCTGTGCACTCTCATATGCACGGCTGTGCATACTGGAATCATTGAAAATTAAGGGAAGAATCAAGTACAGCAGTGCACACCTTGGTGCATAGTCGTGCATCAGCAGATTTGGCTTTTCTCTAAATCAGGTACAGCCATGCACACCCATGTGCACAGTTGTGCACCTGTGTGTCTCTGCAGGGTAGTCTTTTTAAGTTCAAGCACAATCGTGCATGCTTCCACATCTTGCTTTCATGGAGATTTTGATCTTTCCTCTTCAAGTTCTTGCTTAGACTCCACTTGCATTGATCCTAACTTAAGCACACCTAGCAATTCAACATAAAAAGCATCAAAATTAAACAAAATAAATCAAAATTCAAATAAAATTATAAAAATCTCTAAATACCTAAGTTTTAAAGAATTAAGGTAAATAATGCCAATATTCAAAACTATTCTAGACATTTTGACCCTAAAAACTTAACTAATTAGTGCTCAAAATCTAATATTTTTTGCACTTATTAATACATGTTTTGATAACTCAAAATAACTTAAAGAAAAATAACAAATGGATTCAAACCTCAAAACATTAATGGTTTAATTTTTAATTGATATAAACCATTAATTTAAAATAGTAAATTAATATATTATAATATATTATATAATAATTTATAATAATTTATTTTAATTAACAAAGATCTTCCTTGATCATGGCTCTCCCATTTAGGTAGCTTAATCTTCTGGTCAAGCTAAAATTTGAGATGGGAAAATTCTTGAGTTGTTTTGTCTCGGATATACCACTTTGACTTATGCAGAAGTTAACCTTTCCTACTAATGCGAAAATACTCCCATTCTCCATGTGTGTTTTCATAAACCCTTTGCTCTAAAATACAATTCTCCTCTAAAATATTTTCTTGCTTTGCTTCAAGTTATCAATTGAGGGAAGACAAGTTCCTTTGATGGAAATCAATAGATTTATAACCCAAGCTCCCCAATAGTTTTAATATTATGATAAACATGATTATTAGAATTTATCACTTTCCAAGATTATGCTATATGATCATTCAAGAAAGAAATAAGAGAACTATTTTAATTCTTACTAAATTAGAATTAGATCATTAAAATTTCATTTAAGTTCCCCAATAGCTAAAGAGCTATGACAAAATTGCAATGGAAAAGAATTAACACCTTTAAATAGTTGATAAAGACTTCAATAGACTTTAAGGTCTTCAACACAAAACAAATAAAATAAGTTTGAAAGTTGAAGAAGAAGACAAAGATTTTGGATTTTGACACCACAAACCTCACTAGACTTAATAAGACATAAAGTTCATGCAAGAACTTCAAAGTAAAATTCCTTACCAAAGAAATTCAATATTTCATAAACTCTTGTATATCATTAACATGGAAATAAGGTATTATTTATATAGATATAAGACCAAGCTCATACAACAATGCTAGACACTAAAACACATGATTATTTAAACCCACTAATACTTAAACACATGATTATTTAACCTTACTATCTTGTAGTTACAACCATTATATCAATTATTCTACACTAATGACATTATACACCATTCTAACTCCCATTTGACTAATGAATGTGGTCTTGATGTTGTATGGTGGTCAAATATTCCATATTCTGTGAAATATGACTGATGGAAGGCTTTAAAATAGGTGCCAAGTTGTGTAGAGCTTTTATCCCAAGCATTTAGAGTGTTTGTAACCATCCTAGTCAACATTAAAATGTTGTTTATGTAGAGTCAGGGCTTGTTATGGTCACAGACTTGGGGCTGCGATAACAGATTTTGGGCTACGATTATAGAACAGACCTGCAGTCATTTTTTTGATTGATTTCAAGCTATCTACGATCGGGGATGTAGGTGTAATCGCTATAGAAAGTTTTAGCCTCAAATTAACTTATTCTAATGATGTGAACATGAGTATTTATACCTCCTTTGATCGCTCATTGATTTTAATGGTATTTGGATGTTCTTAGGGCCTCCAAACATTTTGAATGAAGTTTAAGAAGGCTTCTTGTAACTTCTTGACTTTTGATCTTGTCATTAGGCCTTGTTAGACTTATAGTGGATCTTGATTTTGACTTGAGATCATATCATTCCTCCTTTCTTCAAAAGGATTCATCCTCAAATCAACTTCATCCTCGAATCAACTTCATCCTCATCACCTACATCAAACGAAGATAAATCATTAACATTGAAAGTTACACTTACATTGCCATACTCACTTGGAATCTCTAGCTTGTAGGCATTATTGTTAATGCGTTGTAGTACTTTAAAAGGTCCATCTCCTCTTGGCATTAGCTTGGACTTTCTTTGATTTGGAAACATTTCTTTGCTCAAGTGCACCCACACCTAATTGCTGGACTTGAATATCACTTGCTTCCTTCCCTTATTAAATTGCTTTTAATATTGGAGTGTCTTCTTCTTAATTTGAGCATGCACACTTTAATGCAAAAATTTGACAAATTTAGCTCTTTATTTCCCTTCCAAGTTTGCTTTCTCTACAGGTAATGGTAGTAAGTCCATGGGTGTTAATGGATTGAACCCCATACATAACTTCAAATGGAGAATGGTTGATTGCTCCATGCACACTCTTATTATAAACAAACTCCACATGTTGTAGGCACTCCTCCTAATTCTTTAAATTTTTTTGGATTAAAGTTTTTAAAAGTATTGAAAGATTTCTATTCACTACCTATATTTGCCCATCCGTTTGTGGGTGACAAATTGTTAAATAAAGGAGCTTTATTCCCATCTTCCCCCATAATGTGTTCCAAAAATGGATTAGGAACTTGATATCATGATCACTCACTATGGTTCTTGGTAGTCCTTATAGTCCTACCACTTTCTTGAAGAATAGATTTGCATCATCCGTTTTGTGACATGGAATGAAATATGTCATTTTTATAATCTAGTCAACAAAAACAAAAATAGAATCTCTCCCCCCCTGGACTTAGGTAATCCTAAAATAAAGTCTATGGAAATATCTACCCAAGGTTTAATTGGTATAGGTAGAGGTGTTTGCAAACCATGAGAAATTGCTTTGGATTTGGCTTATTTGCAAGTGATGCACTTCTCACAAACTCTCTCAACATCCTTCTTTATGTTTGGCCAAAAGAAATGTTCACTTAACACATCTAAGGTCTTTTTAATCCTAAAATGCCCTATTAAACCTTCACTTATGCCTCTCTCATAGGTAGCTCTCTTAAGGCACCTTGTGGCACACACAATTTGTTCTCTCTAAAAGGAAAACCCTTATATTTATAGAACTTATCAAAACCCCCTTTCTCATATCTTGCTTTAACATTAACAATATCATGTTCATTAAGATAAAGATCTTTGATATACACAAATCCCAATAATTTTGCATCAAGTTTAGAGATTAATGCATACCTTATTGACAAAGCATTGGCTACAACATTCTTTTTACCTTGCTTGTACTTGATGATGTATGCAAATGATTTAATGAACTCCACTCATTTGGCATGTCTCTTGCTTAACTTACCTTTTCCTTTGAGATACTTTAAAGATTCATGGTCAGTATAGATTATAAACTCCTTGTAGCTAAGGTAATATTGCTATGTTTTAAGGACTTTCACCAGTGCATAGAACTTCTTATCATAAGTTGGGCAGTCTAGAGTAGTTCCACTTAGCTTCTCACTAAAACAAGCAATAGGCTTGCCTTCTTGCTTCAAGACTCTACCAATACCAATACCACTTGCATTACACTCAATTTCAAAAGGTTTAGTAAAATCAGGCAAAGATAATAAATGTGCATAACTAGTTTGTCTTTCAACAAGTTAAAAGCCTCATTTTGCTATTTTCCCCACTTGAAACCAACATTTTTCTTTTGGCATTTAATTAATGGTGCAGTTATTGTAGAAAAATTCTTAATGAACCTCTAATAAAAACTAGCTAAACTATGAAAACTCCTAACATTATGCACACTATTGGGTGTTGGCCATTCTTTAATTACTCTTACCTTTTCTTAGTCCACATTAATTCCAATATTATTGAAAATATACCCAAGAAATGTAATTTCATTAGTGCAAAACATGCATTTCCTTAAATTTGCATACAACTTTACTTTTCTTAAAACATAAAAAACACATTTCAAATGTTGTTCATGCTCATCTAAAGTCTTGTTATAAACCAAGATATCATCACAATATACGACACCAAATTTTCCAATGAATGGTCTCAAGACATGATTCACTAACCTCATAAAAGTGTCAGGTGCATTAGTTAAACCAAAAGGTATTACTAACCACTCATATAAACCATGTTTAGTTTTAAAGGTTTTTTTACATTCATCTCCTTCTTTCATTCTTATTTGATGATAACCAAATTTTAAATTAATTTTTGAAAAAAACATGAACCTTGCAATTCATCCAACACGTCATCTAGCCTAAGAATGGAATGTTTATACTTCACCGTGATTTTGTTAATGGCTTGACAATCAACACATATCGTCCAAGTTCCATCCTTTTTAGGCATAAGTAAGACGGGCACCACACATGGACTCATGCTTTCACGAACATAAACCTTCTTCATAAGCTTACTCACTTACTTTTGGATTTCCTTGGTTTCCTCCGGGTTGTTTCTATAGGCGAGTCTATTTGGAATGCTAGTTCAGGGTATGAAGTCTATTTGGTGCTCAATGCCTCTTTTGGGTGGTAAACCATTTGGAATTTCAACTGGAAAAAAATCTTCATAAACTTGCAATAAATCAATAACAACACTAGGCAAACCATTGTTTATTTTGTTAAAAATGAGTAAAACATCCTTGCACATGAGTATGACTAAAGGTTGGCTCAAAGACATGGCTTCCCTCACATCTCTCATGGTAGCACAAGCACTCATTTTCTTTTCTTTACATCCTTCCTTGTTTTCTTTCCCCTTGGATTTTCCATTTTAGTCAAGTTTAAAAGGTTGTTGTTTAAGCTCACTCTCCTTACCTTTTTCTTTTCTCTCATGGGTTTCCCTCCCCAATGAAAGTTCTTCATATTATTACTTAATGCACATTTGGTTTTTAAAAATCTCCTTTGGTGTTAATGGTCTAAGAGTATATCCTTTTCCAACTATGGTCAAGGAATATCTATTTTTAAAACCATTGTGATTTGCTCTCCTATCATATTGCCAAGGCTCCCCAACAATATATAGGCCGTATACATTGGTACAACATCACACAATACCTTATCCTTATATCTACCAATTGAAAAAGAAATTAAAACTTTTGTATTTACCTTCATCAAACCACTATTATTCAGCCATTGTAATTTGCATGGTTTTAGATGCTTGATAAGAGGCAATTTAATTTCTCCACTAGTAAAGTGCTTGCAACATCAGTACAACTACTTCCATCAACAATTATATTGTACAATTTATTAGAAATCAAACAATGAGTATGAAATAAAATTTTCCTTTGTTCCCCATGGTCTTCTAATTTATTTTGCAAACTCAATGTTCTTTGTACAACTAGATTATAACCCTTGACATATTCAACATCACTACAATCTTCTAAAGGTGGTATTTCATTATCACTCTCCTTTTCACTTTATGATTCATAATTACCATCTTTTAGGATCATAGTCTTCCTATTAAGACACTCCTTAACAATATGCCCATGCCCTAAACATTTAAAATATTAAATCTCCATAGTTTAGGTTGGTTTTCCCTCATTCTTTCTCTTTACCAAATTCATTTTTATTTTTATTTTCATCCTCTTTTGACTTAGTAATAGTTTTCTCATCCTTTTTACCCTTAGAAGACTTCTAAGAAAAAGAAATGAAACCTGAAGTCGGTTTGGAATAATACTTTTTTTCCTTTGAGTTATTTTTCCACCTTTATGGCTAAATTTACCAAGTCTTCTATCTCCACATAATGATGTAAATCAACACGATCAACTATGTTTTTATTTAGGCCATTTAAGAACCTTGCCATAGTGGCTTCTCTATCTTTTTCCACATGTGCTTTGATCATGAGCATGTCCATCTCTTTGTTTTACTCCTCCACACTCATAGTTCCTTGATTCAAGGTTTAAAGCCTTTAATGAAGCTCCCTATAATAGTGACTAGAATGGAACCTCCTCCTCATTAATTATTTCATCTCCCTCTATGACTGTCTAGGTCT
This sequence comes from Mallotus repandus, assembly GCA_949671775.1. NCBI lineage: Eukaryota > Viridiplantae > Streptophyta > Magnoliopsida > Malpighiales > Euphorbiaceae > Mallotus > Mallotus repandus. The sequence goes on from CATIWM010397595.1 coordinate 13,693, forward strand.
TTCTCCATATTTTCTCCTTTCCTTGTAAAATTTATCCCACTAAACCAATAACATAGTCACAAAATTCAACAGTTGCAAGTTTTACCTTTTTCTTCGAATAGTTGTGACATTAAAAAATGAGATCAACCTTCCCCTCATATTAAAGGTAGACATCCAGATCATTTTTTCCTTCGAATGAAGGAATCTTCATTTCTATGCTTCTAGGGTTACGATCTACCTCCTCAATTAGACATCCTCTCCTAGCTTGCCTCTTAGGATTTTGATTTTGTCCTACTAAGGTGACTTGATCATTATCCAAGTCATCTTCACCATCATACTCTTCTTGCTCCAATGGTGGTTGCCTTCTTTGTCTAGGCACTCCTTGTAATTGGTTGAGAATGGCATCATGCCTTTCTAGCCTCTCATTGCCCCTTCCATCATCCTAAACATTCTTTTAAATTGTTGTTCTGTTAGTGATATGCCCTAGCCAATTGTGTAATGGTCATACTTTGACTTTATCATATTTTTATTTTATTAATAAAGAGGCATTTTCACTATTACTGGCTAATTCCAATAAGTTCCTTAAATAGTTAATTAAACCTAAGGTCATCAAGTATGTGACTCGATAGTAAAACTCTTAGTTGAAACTTGAATTCTATTCTAAATTATCCCTAGCCATTATCATTAGAATAATAATGAATAAAGACTAGTATAAAGTTAACTGACAATTATGTTTTATTAATCACATATATGAGATATTAAGTCAACTCATAGGTACGTATTTGAGAAATAATGTACTAGGTCGACCCACTATGAGAATGCTACATGGATAATTGTCATAAGTGATTCTCATCACAGTAGTATTATTTTAGTCCTGTGACTTGAAATCACCATGGTTTCCTATATGATAAGTTCTATATTTTGACGCATTCTAACATCATCTTTATCTAGATGATAAAATAAATGGTGGTTGGATGTAGAATGAGTTATGTGAGGAATGTGGGTGATTGAGATGAAATTTTTCCCTAATTTATTATGTGAAAATATCTATAGGGCCCTCAATAATTTAGACTGAGGAAAGATGCATGGTCATGTTAGAATGAATTGATAAAGAGTTATCAATATCACATGGGGTCAAGAAATAATATGACTGAATAATATAAGGATGACATAAACCATACCTTATATTCAATTAAGATATCACGTGACAAAAGGATTATAATACATGTTGTGGATTAGGTTATACCAGATTACTAGCCTTCACATAACTTGGGTAATCATCATGTCTTGCTAGAGGCGCTTATGATTTGTGGGCTAGACTTGGGATTTCAGCTTTACTACCAATGTTGTGTGAATCTACAGGCTGGCACACTTAGAACATGCCCAAAGCAGACTTAGGTTAATCCAACTAATGAATCTCTCTCTGAATAAATAAATAAATATACAAATATATTTATGTTCATATTTATTTATTTATTCCTTATTTATTTATGGTAAGTATTATCTTGAATAAAATTGGAAGAAATTTTGTTTTGGTTAATATTTATTTCCTTATTTATTTAAGGTAAATGTTATCTTAAATAAATTGGAAGGAATTCTATTCTTGGAATTAGAATCAAAACAAAAATAAAAGGTTAAACTTACTAAAATCAATTTAGTAAGTGAAACCCTAGAAGGGATGTCTATATATGCATCTCATTCTTTAGGGTTTTTAGTGATTATTCATTCTACCTTCTTCTAGTTCTTTTGAGAAAAGAAAAAGAGAGATACACAGAGAGAAAAGAGAGGTCTTTAATAAAGTGCTAGTTGTTAGTATTGATGTGCCCTAGTACAGTTCTTGTAATGTAAAATGATATTGTAAATTATCCCTATGGCAATAAAATATTCATTTATATAAAGTGTTTGTTTATTTGAGTATTTACCCTTTAGCATTATGTTAAATAAATTTATTATCAAGAGTTGATAATATGAGTTGCAAATTTATTTAGTACATATGCTATAAATTATTCATAGTCAATTAATCAATATTTGGGTAATATTAATTAGACTATCACCTTTGTCTATTTTCCTTGATTAGTATGTGACGCTAATAGTGGGAGGTAGTGAGTCTTATGCTACTTGATATGAGTTATTAGAATAAACATGTGGATACTTATGTGATGGGTGGATCGAACTGTGACGTTAGATTAGTGATCCCGAGGATATTCACTTATAATCAACGATCACAATCTAGGTCATAATGGTGCATATAGTCCTTTGACCTGAGGTGACACGGTCATCCACATTTGAGTGGTTAGAGTTTGTTATCACTTACATACTTGTGTTATTCACACATGGGTATATGGCGTGTGGTGGCTCTAGTAAGTTAAATGTAGGGATGAGTGTTCTACCAAGATGGGATTCATTGCCTATAGTGAACCAGGATAGATCCTATGCTATCTAAGTTTATTCTTGATGAATAAGTTCCTGGCTAAGACAAACATAACACAGTCTGAAAGAGTTTTAGTGCTAGAAAGTGTTTCTAGTATTAGTTATATTTTTTCCAAGAATAACTTGAGATGAGATCATATGATAAAGCTATTAAAGTTTGATTAAACCTTGACTTTAGGCTTTATCGGGGTCATCAAATGAAGGGATTTTAGTGCACGGTAATTATAATCAAAGGGTTTGTGTGAATTATCATTTGCATTCATTTCTAATTAGGTAGTTATGATATTGATGCTAGGGGTCACTCACAACTTATGAGAACTAAATGTGCATAATTGGGATTTTCGCATTTAGACTTGAAAGAGTTTCAAATAATATTAAGAGTTGATATTATATTCTCATTGCCAATTAGACATGAACCTAGTAAGTCACACCTAAAAAAGTTTTTCCATATTACCTTGTTCATCTAATTATTGATTAAAGAGTTTAATCAATTAATTAAGATTAATGGAATTGGATTTATGCTTTAAGCAATGATTTTAGCATATTATGAAATCTAATTCCACCAAGAGTTTAATTATTAAATACTTGATTAATATGAGATATTAATTAAAGCGTTAAATAAAGAATATGTGTTGTTTCTTTATGGACTTGGATTAATGGCCTAAGGTGTGTGGGCTTAGGCCCAAAAGAGTTTTGGTCAAAAGATTAATCCAAAGCCCATTGACCTAATCAAGGTCCATTAGTTTGATGGAATGGTCTTAGGCCAAATATTGGCCCAACTCCAAAGCCCATCAACCTAAGGCCCATTAATTTGATGGAATGGGCTTGAGCCAAGTGTTGGCCCAACTAAAAGGCCCAAGTCCATTAACTAGGCCTAATCAATTTATGAATTGGGTTTGGCCCAAATGTTGGCCCAAGAGTCGGCCCAATAACCAAGCCCAAGTCCATTTATCAATATAAAGTCATATTTGGCATATTAGAGGCAAAATATCTCTTATCTGTATTTTGTTGACTTATGGAGCATAATGATGATTAGGTTATATTGGTTAGTGTAAAGAATATATGTGGACTTAACGCATGAGATGTGTTTTGAAATCTCTACATCTATTTTGGACACTAATGGGATATTTACACATTTACACTCTTAACTATGTCATAGGTGGCATGCTAATGATGTTGTGTAAGAGATGTTTAATGTGTGTATATCAAGCTTAACCTAATTTCTATATATATATATATATCCATCCTTAGAAGAGTTCTAAGGATAGAAGTGATTCCATTAAGAGTTAGTGGAGGTTGTAGAGATTAGTAAAAGCAATATACCAAAAGGAAACATAACATATACCAAATATATACTCTTAGGTTCTTACAAGGGATTGAGTTAGAGTAAGTTTTCAAAAGGTCATTTGAGAGGGACTTGCTACCATACTTGGTCAAAGCAAGAAGGTGATTGGAAGGCTTTAGTGTATTAAGCTAGAGGGCAAACATTTGGGTGGCTTAGTATCGATTCAAGAGTTGAACTAAGAGCCATCCAACATAGTAGAATACTTGTCGTCTACACTAAACTTAGGAAATTGTAAGTATTCCGTAACTTAGATTTCCTAAGTTCTTGTGTTTATATATGTTGATGTATTGTTAAGTATGTGTTTAAATGCAAAATGAATTCATGGGAGTGGAATTTTTTATGTGATGAAGGGTTATGAGAAAGTAAATTTTTGAAATTTACTCTACTTAGGTTAGTGCTCACCACACTATTCTTAAATCCTAAGTAGCATAATTGATTTCCTTTCAGTTCTCTACACAACTTACTTTTTCAAATTAGAAACATTCAAAACACAAGAAAGAAAATAAGCGAGAGTTCTTAAGAGTTGAGTTTTCTTCTTCTTCTTCTTTCTTTCTAAGTGCATGTAATGTGTGACTAAAATACAAGAATTTTGTTTCATACATTAGCCCATAGTCATCATCTATAGAAGGCTACATTCATGCAAGAGTTGTGCAATTAGAAGGCTACATTCATCCATCCATTTGAGGCAACAAGTCCTATATCATTCAAGTTAAGGAAGGAACTCTAATAAGTTTTAGGGTCATCAAAAGGAGGAGCTTGCGGGCAGAACTCCATCAAAGGTTTGAAGTCATTCAAATGCTTCTTGTGTGTTTTAAGCTAGAAATTTCACACTTGGGAACCTAGGAGCTTGTAGATTCGCACCATATCATAAATCTTGT
>CATIWM010397627.1:0-14204 GCA_949671775.1 Mallotus repandus
AATCAACTTCAATCTTCTCAAATTCATCTTGTAGACATATAAATTTTTGAAACCCATTAACAAATTTTGGGTTTACTTCAATTGGGCTAACAAAACTATTTGATAATTAATTTTAAATTAATTAATTAATCAAATAAAGTCCAATAATATTTAGTATGTCAATTGCCAAATAAAAAATATGAAAAATATATTACTCTCTATATAAGGCAAAATATAAGAAAATGTACGGAGATATAGATATATATATATATATTGTAAAAGGCAAGAGTCAAAGAAAATATATTCTTGCCTAAAATACAAAGAGAATATATTATTTTCTAATTAAGTAGAAAATATATATTCTTTCCCTATAAAGAAATGTACCATAAATACACCTCCTCAAATTGTGTTTGTGGTTCATTTAGGAAGGAGAGGAGATTGAAGTCTTAACTCGCCCTAATTCTGCAATTAAAGCATTAAGAAAAGCTCTGCAAAATTCTCTCCAAGTGTCAAGAAAGCTTCAATCAAATCATCAAGACTTCTAGATCTACAAGTTAAAAAGGTGTTCAAGTCTTCAAGTCTTCAAGTACAAGTCTTCAAACGGTGTTCGTCACTCTTCACGGATTAAACCCATCTTTTTCACCAAAGTCGAAGGAGATGTTCTTCAACAAATTCAAGAACAAGCCTTTCGTGCCCTTGATTCATCATCAACGAAGGATAGCATCAAAGGATTTAATTTCTACACTTGTAGAGATTTACACTAGAGATTGTACCCCCTTTCTTTATAAAATTCCAAATTGATATTTGTTACTATCTTTCTTTTTTTAATTTCAGGATAAGAAATTTGTCTTAACAAATTCTTGGCACGCCCATTGGGACCTCTCTACCTTTCATCTCTTTCCTTCATAAATCATCTCAAAATTCAACAATCAAGATCCATGGCTTCGAACAACAATGGCGACCATCAATCCAAGGCACCCACTTGCTTCACCATGCGAGGCACTACTGATGTTGGCCCAAGAGACATCATCAAAAAGAGGTTGATCGAGGACATTTATTTATGCACTCTTCCTCTACTTCAAAGTGTGTTCATCTCTCCACCACCAAAGTGTTTACCATCGTGATGGACTCTTCTCGTAAGCGTCTTTTGTTTTTCTTCTCAAACGTTGTGAGTTTCGATATGTAAGTGAGTGGATTCCTGCCTGATCTTCAGGTATTATGCGTACACCAAAAAACAAATTTCTGCAAAATTAAAAAAATGAATTAAAAAGAAAGGAAAAAAAATGGTCCCTTAATCCAACAAAAATCAAATCAATTATGATGTTAGAACCGAGTTCCAGGCAACGGCGCCAAAAATTTGTTGGTGCAAAACTGCAAGAGCACGGTGTCACCAAGTAGTATAAAAAATATTGTTTCCACGAGGACTCGTTCTAATCACTTATTAATCTAGTTCTTTATTGTTTAAGGCTTTCAAATTCATTTTGTTCTTTTTTTAAACAAAACTAAATTAAACAAAAGAATGCAAAATAAATTTCTTAAAATTTATATAAAAAGGAATTATCAATATATGAAATTTTTAGGGATTGATTCTCTTCACAATCATTAGTCATTTTCAATTAATGTGTTATCAAGCTTGCATATTCTTGGGGTTTCTAAATTATCAATTAGTCTTTCTCAAGAACTAACTAATGTTTTTAACTTATGAATTAACTCAAGAACACTATATTCCAATTCTCATTGCAAACCTATCATAAATTAATTCACCATAACCATATCAAATTTAATACTTTTATGATATCTCTACCTATAAAAGAATTAAATCTATGATTATATATCCATTAAGGTTTTGATCTCTCAACCTAAAACCTTAATTTTAATTATGCTAATGGTGATCAAGCATCAACATAAATTAAGCACAATAATCGTAGTGTGCAAGAAAATAATAAAGTTCATTAAACTAAAATGAACTAAATCATGCTTAGAATATCAATCCTTAGCATAAATAAATTTAGCTAAACATAATAACCACCATGTTCTCAAATTCAAAAATAAAATACATATATAAAAAAAATTATAAATGGAAAGAAGAGAGAAAGAAAAAACTATTGATTTGTAGCCCTCTCCTGTATGTCTCCTTTCTTATTCCCTACTTCTTCACTTTCTTTATTTTTTTTTCGTATTCTATTTCTTGCTTGTTATGTCTATCTTTCGTGTCTTCCTCTCCTTTTATAGTGTGTTCTTCCAGCATATTTCTTCAGCTTCATCTATGGTCCATAACTCACCCCATATCACCATGTCTCACCTCCCATAACTCACAAATGTCTCACCCATATCACCTTACCTCCTTTCCTTTATCACCCATATCTCACTCATGCCGACATGTCTCATCTCCCATCTCTAGTCCATATTTCACCCCACACCTAGTCAATTAAAAATTGAATAAAAACAAAAATCAAATGCAGCCATAGTGACATAGTGATGTAGTTATTAAAACCAATAGCTCTGCTGCTATAATGATAGTAAACACTACTTCTTCGGGTCTTCTAAGGGTTGTAATGCAACCTTGCTTCCATGGTGATAGTGAACAGTTCTCTCAAAATGCTTGTTTCCTCTAAATTCATGATGACACTTCCATTCTACAAAAATAACTAAAATATGAAAAGTAAACCAATTCCACTAAAAAAATTGATTAAAACACATTTAAAATATGCATTGAACATTCATAAAAAATACTACTAATAATATATAATCAAATACCCCCACACTTAGCTTTTTGCTTGTCGTCAAGCAAACACATAAGAACATTTATCGCCACCATGAGTGTGACACATTGATAAGCTTTAACTTGTCTATCCACTATAATCTTAAGTTAATACAAGACTTAAAGCTCAAAACTAAATTGATAACTCAAGGTCAAAGACATAAACGTTACCAAGTGAAAAGCAAACTTTACCGTTGAAATCTTGAAACGTAATTTTAAAATCGAAATATGAAAGAAAACAAAAGAACATAAATAAATATAAGAACACACAGTGAAGAAAAATAAAATAAAATAAAGTAGAAATTATAGTTGAAGTTAAGGTCATTAGCTTGACCCCTGTTTATTTCACTATGGAGGAAGTAACTCGAGAGACTTTCGCTCGTTAGGCATCAATCCTCCATGATAAATCTTTTACCTATGCTCATTGACCTTTAATGTCTCCCCTTTGGTATTTTGCAACTCTAACGCACCATGAGAATGAACTTGAGTTACTCAAAAAGGTCCACTCCATCTCAATTTTAGTTTACCTGGAAACAAACATAAGCGAGAGTTAAATAGTAATACAAAATCACCAACATTAAAGGATTTCTTGATGATGTGTGCATCATGCCACTTTTTAGTTCTTTCTTTGAACAATTTGGCATTTTCACAAGCTTGTAGCCTAATCTCATCAAGTTCCCCCAATTGTAAGAGTCTTTTCTCACCATTAGCCTTCACATCAAAGTTAAAAAATTTTATTGCCCAATATGCTCGGTGTTCCAATTCCACATAAAGGTGGTAAGCCTTCCCAAAAACCAACCTATATGGTGAGATTCCAATAGGTGCTTTAAATGTTGTGCGATATGCCCAGAGTGCATCATCTAATTTTATAGCCCAATCCTTTCTTGAAGCTCCAACCGTTTTCTCTATAATTTTCTTGATTTCCCAGTTTGTCACCTCAACTTGTCCACTTGTTTGAGGATGATATGGAGTTGCCACTCCATGATGGACTCCATACTTTCTAAGCAAAGATTTGAACTATTTTGTTGTAAAAATGCAAGCCTCCATCACTAATTATTGCTCTTAGAACTCCAAATCTAGTGAACAAATTCTTAAGGAATTTTAGTACCACCTTGGTATTATTTGTAGATGAAGTCAATGCTTCTGCCCATTTGGATACATAATCTACTCCCACTAAGATATACTTATTCCTATAAGAAGAAGAAAAAGGCCCCATAAAATCGATACCCCACACATCGAACAACTCTACTTCTTGAATTAAGGAAAGTGGCATTTCATGTCTCTTGGAAATATTTCCTATATGTTGGCATCTATCACAATGAAGCACATACTCTCTGGCATCCTTGAGCAATGTAGTCCAAAAGAACCAATACTCTAACACCTTTGAGGTTGTTTTGGTTGCACCATAATGACCTCCCTAGACCGAATCAAGACATTGTGAGAGGACATTAAACCCTTCTAATTCCGGAATGCAACTCCTAATAAGCCTATCTCCACGTATTTTATAAATGAATGGCTCCTCCCATAAAAATTATCTGACTTGGAATAAAAATCTCTTCTTTTCTTGATAAGAGAGGTCCTCAGGTAGCACTCCACTTGCCAAATAATTTGCAAAGTCAGCATACCATGGAGAAAAAAATTCTTTTAAGGTTAAAACAAACTCATCAGGAAAGTTATCATCTGTTAATGGCTATTTGCTAAGATATTTCTCTCTCTCCTATCTTGATAAATGATCTATAAATATGTTCTTTGTTTTTTTCTTATCTCGAATCTCCAAATCAAATTCTTCGAGTAACTACACCGAACGAATGAGTCTGGGTTTGGCGTCGTTCTTGGCTAAAAGGTACTTAAGAGCTGAATGGTCTGTGAATATGATAACCTTAGAGCCAAGCAAATAAGCATGAAACTTATCTGTAGTGAAAACTACTGCCAACATCTCCTTTTCTGTTATTGTGTAATTTAGGTGTGCATCCGCCAAAGTCTGATTGGCATAGTATATGACATAAGAATTCTTATTTTTTCGCTGGTGTAACATTGCTCCAACTTCATGATCACTTGCATCAGACATAATCTCAAATGGTAAAGACCAATCCGGAGGTGGAATGATGGGGGTTGAAACTAAAGCCTCTTTCAACCTGTTAAAAGCACTTAAACAAGGATCATCAAACACAAATAACACATCTTTATTAAGCAAATTAGTAAGAGGTTTACCAATAAGTAAAAAATCTTTAATAAAACATCGGTAAAAACCGGTATGCCCTAGAAAACCTCTAACACCCTTTATTGTTGTAGGAGGTGGTAACTTTTCAATTGTTTCTGTCTTGACTCTATCTACTTTAATTTCCTTGCTAGAGATCTTGTGTCCCAAGACTATCCCTTCATTCATCGAAAAGTGGCATTTTTCCCAATTAAGCATAAGGTTGGTCTCTTCACAACGCATAAGCACCCTGTCAAGGTTAGCTAGACACAAATAAAAAGAATCACTAAAAACAGGAAAAACATCCATGAATATCTCCATAATATCCTTTACCAAATCAGAGAATATCACCATCATACACATTTGAAAAGTTACAGGTCCATTACACAATCCAAATGGCATTCGTCGATAGGTAAAGGTGCGATAAGGACATCTAAAAGTTGTTTTATCTTGATCCTTAGGAAAAATAAAAATTTGATTATATCTACAATATCCATCAAGAAAATAATAAAAAAATCTCATGCAATCCTTTCTAGCATTTGGTCAATAAAAGGGTAAGGGGAAGTGATCTTTGCTAGTGGCCTTGTTTAATTTCCTATAGTCTATACACACTTGCCACCCATCAACTACCCTTTTTGAGATTAACTCACCATCTTCATTCTCTATCACTGTTATTCTACTCTTCTTAGGCATACATTGAATTAGACTAACCCACTCACTATCATAAATAGGTTAAATGATACTTCCGTATAAAAGCTTCACAATTTCTTTCTTCATTACCTCTTTCATATTTGGATTAAGTCTTCTTTATCTCTCAACCGTAGGCTTATGCCCCTCTTCCATATGAATCCTATTCATGACAATAGAGGGACTAATTCCCTTTATGTCAGAAAAATGCCAACCTAGAGCTCTAATTTTACCCCCTACTACCTCAACAACTCTCTTTTCTGGTTCAATGGTCAATTTATTGGAGATAATAATAGGTAGTGTATTAGCCTCTCCCAAAAATGCATATCTTAAGTGGTTGGGTAGTGCCTTAAGCTCTAACTTTGGTACTTTTTTAATGGAAGGGAGTGTGGGGTTATCACTTCTCACTAACAACTCAAGTTTAATAAATTATTGCACATGCTCTCTTTTATTCTCTAACTCATCACTTGGTAACTCTTCTTCCCCACTCACATTTGAAGCACAATTAACTTCTTGAACACATTCATCAATATCAATAATTTTCATGCATGATTCATCATCTTAAGGGTATTTCATTAAGTTAGACATGAAAAAATCAACTTTGTCATCTCCTACCCTTAATGTTAATTTGCCCTCATACACATCAATTATAGCTTTACCCGTGTTCAAGAAAGGTCTGCCTAAAATCAATGGACAAGATTTATCTTCCTTAAAATCCAATATGACAAAATCAGCAGGGAAAATAAACTTATCTACCTTTACCAAGACATCTTCAATCACACCATGAGGCTTCTAGATGGAATGATCCACTAACTACAATGGAATGTTAGTGGCCTTCATGTCTCCTAACTCCAATTTCCTAAAAACAGAAAGATGTAGTAAGTTAATACTTGCCCCTAAATCACACAAACATTTAAGAAATTCATTAGTACCAACAATACATGGAATAGTAAAACTCCTTAGGTCTTTTAATTTGGTTGGAATCTTGCGTGAAATGATCGAACTGCAGATCTTTGTTAAAGGTACAGTTTCATGTTCATCCCAACACCGCTTGTTTGTGATAAGATCCTTTAAAAACTTAGCATATTTAGGCATTTGAACAAGTGCTTCAAAAAAGGGAACATTAATTTGCAGTTTTTTAAATATTTCAAAAAATTTTGAGAATTGTTCTTCATCTTTCTACTTCTTCAATCTTTGAGGGAATGGTAACTTTGGCACAAAAGAGGATGGTGTAGATTTGGGAATTTATTTTTGCTCTATTTTGCTGTCCTCTTTTGCCTTATCCTCTACCATGACATACTGCTTCTTATCTTTCTTCTCATCCTCCTTGGAAATTTCAGCATGTATCTTCACTTCTTTGCCACTCCTTAAAGTGATAGCTTTTAATTTCTTGGGATTTGACTCTATGGTAGTTAGGAGGTTTCCTTGTGCTTTTGTTCCTATTATATTAGCAAGCTGTCCAAGTTGTACCTTGATGTTGTGAATTGAAGAGGCATGATTTTTTGTAATTTGATCAAACTTAGCCTCCATTCTCTTTTGATTCTCTTTATGGCTAGATAACTTATTTGTGATGGCATCTAAGAATTTATCTATTTTTTTCTCCATAGATGCTATCCTATCTTATGGTGGATGCTGAAATCCTGGTGGTGCTTGTTGTCTATACAAGTTGTTATTATTGTTGGGGAAGTTTGGTGCAGCCACATTGTTGTTATTACTCCATGAAAATTTTGGGTGATTTTTCCATCCCGGATTATAAGTGTTGGAGTAAGGATTATTGGTTTGCCGCCCTTGAAATTGATTACCAAAAAAATTAACTTGCTCTTGGTATCCATCTTCCACCATACCTGCATCAAAAATACAAAATTCATATTAGAGTACCCTGCAATTCTGTGAACCTCTCCCAAGCTTCACTCTAGGATTCATGCTCAAATTGTTGGAATGAAGTGATCTCGTTCACCACCTTAGCTATCTTAGATGGTGGAAAATATTTTACTAGGAATGCTCTAGCCAAATCATTCCAATTGATTAAAGAACCAGGTGGTTGAGACTTCAACCATATCTTAGCCTTGTCCTTCAGAGTGAATGGGAACAATCTCAGCCTCAATGCATCACTAGACACGCCATTGTACTTAAGTGTGTCACAAATTTCTAGAAAATTTACAATGTGGTCATTTAGGTCCTCATTCAGCATCCCATAAAATTGGATAGTTGATTGGATCATCTGCAGTAAGGCTGGTTCAATCTTGAAAGTATTGGTCTAGTGATGCTTTGCCTTATGCCTCTCAAACCTAGTATAGATGTGTCCAACAATATCCTTGTATCAGCTTGATTCTCATTGTTTGCCATCGTGCTGGACTCTTCTCGTAAGCATCTTCTATTTTCCTTTTCAAACCTTGTGAGTTTCGATATGGAAGTGAGTGGATTCCTGCATGATCTTCAGGTATTATGCATACACAAAAAAAAAAATTCTGCAAAATTAAAAAAATGAATTAAAAAGAAAGGAAAAAAAATTGGTGCCTTAATCCAACAAAAATAAAATCAATTATGATGTTAGAACCGAGTTCCAGGCAACGGTGCCAAAAATTTGTTGGTGCAAAACCGCAAGCGCACGGTGTCACCAAGTAGTATAAAAAATATTGTTCCCACGACAACTCGTTCTAATCACTTATTAATCCAGTTCTTTATTGTTTAAGGCTTTCAAATTCATTTTGTTCTTTTTTTAAATCTAAATTAAATTAAATAAAAGAATGCAAAATAAATTTCTTAAAATTTATATAAAAAAGAATTATCAATATATGAAATTGTTAGGGATTGATTCTCTTCACAATCATTAGTCATTTTCAATTAATGTGTTATCAAGCTTGCATATTCTTGGGGTTTCTAAATTATCAATTAGTATTTCTCAAGAACTAACTAATGTTTTTAACTTATGAATTAACTCAAGAACACTATATTCCAATTCTCATTGCAAACCTATCATAAATTAATTCACCATAACCATATCAACTTTAATACTTTTATGATATCTCTACCTATAAAAGAATTAAATCTATGATTATAGATCCATTAAGGTTTTGATCTCTCAACCTAAAACCTCAATTTTAATTATGCTAATGGTGATCAAGCGTCAACATAAATTAAGCACAATAATCGTAGTGTGCAAGAAAATAATAAAGTTCATTAAATGAAAATCAACTAAATCATGCTTAGAATATCAATCCCTAGCATAAATAAATTTAGCTAAACATAATAACCACCATGTTCTCAAATTCAAAAATAAAATACATATATAAAAAAAAACTTATAAAAGGAAAGAAGAGAGAAAGAAAAAACTCTTGATTTATAGCCCTCTCCCGTATGTCTCCTTTCTTATTCTCTACTTCTTCACTTTCTTTATTTTTTTTTCCTATTCTATTTCTTGCTTGTTATGTCTATCTTTCGTGTCTTCCTCCTCCTTTTATAGTGTGTTCTTCCAACATATTTCTTCAGCTCCATCTATAGTCCATAACTCACCCCATATCACCATGTCTCACCTCCCATAGGTCACCCATGTCTCACCCATATCACCTTACCTCCTTTCCTTTATCACCCATATCTCACTCTTGCCAACATATCTCATCTCCCATCTCTAGTCCATATTTCACCCCACACCTAGTCAATTAAAAATTGAATAAAAACAAAAATCAAATGCAGCCATAGTGACATAGTGACGTAGTTATTAAAACTAATAGCTCTGCTGCTATAATGACAACAAACAATACTTCTTTCGGTCTTCTAAGGGCTGCAATGCAACCTTGCTTCCTTGGTGATAGTGAACAACTTCTCTCAAAATGCTTGTTTCCTCCAAATTCATGATGACACTTCCATTCTACAAAAACAACTAAAACATGAAAAGTAAACAAATTCCACTAAAAAAAATGATTAAAACACACTTAAAATATGCATTGAACATACTTAAAAACTAGTACTAATAATATATAATCAAAGGTCAGCAGGTTCCATTAGCTCTTCATGACGTCCATTAACTCTTCACGGGTATAGGTTGCAAGGTTGCATTTTCTTCATGTATGTGAGTTTTGCATAATGCTATAGGCTATAAAGATGGATGCTAGTAATTATGTTCAATATGTTTGCATGAGCCTGAACATGAAGAATGAATGAATGATGTCGATGCAGATCGATGTGGAGAATGGGGCAGAATTTGTGAGGCCTATGATCTAAATTACCTTTTAACAAAGTTTTCCTGTTCACTTGAAGCTGGCTACTTTATGGTATATACTACAGGGTAGAAAGAATTATATATATATATATATATATATGCCTCATTAAAATTATTGCAGCATTAACTCCAATTTCACTTGCTTATGTTAATTAGGTGACATCAACACATGAGGTTGCAATTGGAAACATTAGAAGCTGGAAGACAACTTACCCCAGAAGAGGAATTCCTTCTTGCAGGCAGTACATCTGCTCTAAATCAGTTATAGTGCTGTAATTGATCATTGATTTGCTTTGAATTATCTTGCTTGTTTTACTTTGGTTATATGTTTTCTTGTCTAGACTTTCACTCTCCTGTTTTATTCTAATATCTAGGAGGTCTTTTTAACAACTCTTTTAAATCATTTAGTATAGGATGGGTGTAAGGAGGATCGGCCTATTGGCTGAGGGTAGTACTATCCTGATGGTTTATTCTCCTACCTTCTTCTCTTATTAATAAAATTTTCATAATTTATTAAAAAAATACCAGTCTTCTACATATAATCTTAAATACAATTGACATTAAATTAATGAAGATGAGTTTGTATTGTTGATTGTACATGGAATTCACATGTATATATGTAAGAACAAGAATTTCTAAATAATATTCATGCTTGGAATGTTAAATGTCAAACAAATCGATTATAAGTAGCTAGCTGCAACTTGTTCAGAATTTGTTTTGTGGAAGAAATTACGTAGAGGTACCATTCATAACGAAAAGGATTCCCAACATGGGTGATAATGATGAAATTTCCAAGTTCGGTGGAGCTAAGATTGAACCTTTCTTCTCTTCAATACCTTGAAATTAGTTATTGGAGAAACTACCAACAGTAACAGCAATGAAACGCACAATTTTTTTTCTTTGAAAATATAGCTTTGTCCTCGTAATACAAAGGGCGTTTTATCTTGGGGCAGTAACGACATCAACACTTACCGTTTGCATAAGTTGAAGCTTCACAGTAAGTTTGTTTGTTTGTTTTTTCTTTTTTTTTTTTTTAAAAAAAGATAGGCTCTATTCTCTAAAATGAATATACTTTCTGATGTTTCATGGCTCAAGCAGTTGTATAGGAAATGCAGAGGGAAAGCAGCCACCAAGCCCATCAGACTTACAAGTTAGTGCAACTGGAACCATTAGAAAGTGAAAGGGAAGTGTTATGACCCTTAACAGTGCATCATAATTGTCGTTTGGAAAGATAGGAAATAGAAGAGATAGTGAATGAAAGAGATGAGAAAAGATAGTAAGGATAACATAGATACAACACATAAAAGAATCTTGAAATTCTATTGGGTACTGCAATTACAATTTTCTTCTCCTTTTTGTACTAAGTAACAACCGGCTTTTTGCCATTTTATGGTAAAAATTTTAAAAATATATATATTAAAATGTGGTAATTTTAAAAAATTCTATTTTTGTGTCAATTATCAAAATAATTACCAAATTCTGGTGATTTTTAATGACATGACATTCGGTGAAGATTTATGCCACGTTAACTATCAGAACTGGCGGAAAAACAGTATCGCCTATCAAAGTGGGAGAATTGTTTTTTTTGTTTTACAACAATTCCACCACATGATATTAGGTGAAAAAACAATTCCGCCAATTAAAGTGATATATATATATATATATATATATATATATATATATATATATATATATATATATATATATATATTTACTTTTACTATAGGCTGAGGGTACGTACGATCCTGATGGCTTATTATTATTATTATTATTCATTGTAGTTGCTGATTTTATTTTTTCATTCTTATAATAATAAAATGACTTGACCATTCATATTCCTAATTGTTAAACTTAACTTGAGAATAATTATATTGTCACTTGTCTAGCTTTTGTGAGGATCAAGTTCAAATTCTACATTAATTTTTTAATCAAAATATTGTCACTTGTACTAATTAGCTCATGGTTTAATAATTTTTAAGTTAAGAAAGATGAAGACATTTCACTTCCCATTTTAACTAATCATGAACCATTACCTGTTCAAAAAAAATAAAACAACCATTACCTGCCATTGTTTAATCTATAGAATATGGTATATACCAATTCAGATTCAAACATTTTATTATACCTACCACTGTTTAATCTAACAATTAACATTAATTAATATATTATTGATGTTATATTAATGTATTTATTGGGTTCCGTGACAGCAGAAAATTTTGTCCATAGAGCAAATAATTTCATCGCTTTCAAATGTGGTGGTTCCACCCTTCAAATCCAACCAATCTCTGCATATATATGTATAATATAGCAACTTGGCATTAACCATTATTCCAACTGCTATATTATCTTCTTGTTTTCCAGTTTTGCTAGCTTTGTCCGGTAGACGATTTTGTCTTATATATACATACAATATCATTAGTTTTGAATCATCCCTTACAGCACTCTCATTCTTGCTCTCAAAGTTTCCTTTCTCTTCTTCAATCTTTGCTACAAAGCGAACATGGCTGAGATTGTCCTTAGTTTCGTTATGGAGGAAACTCTGGCCAGGATAGTCACTCTTGTGACTGACGAAATCAAGCTTTTATGGGGTCTTGGTGAAGAACTTGATCGCCTCAGAGACTCGCTCGATGAGGTTCGTGACATGCTGCAAGTTGCTGAAAACAAACAAGTGGAGCTAAAGAGTGTGAAGCGTTGGCTGAATCAACTGAAAGATTCAGCTTATGATGCTGAAGATGCTCTTGATGAGTTAGTCTATGAGGATCTTCGTCGAAAGCAGGACGAGCAAAACCAATCGGGAAGGGAGGTAAGCTGCTTTAATCCATTCTCTAGAGTCAGCAGTTGCGCTAAAAAGGCTGCTTTTCATGCAAAAATTGCCCACAAAGTTAGGAGAGTCAATGAGTTGTTGGGTAAGATCAGAAATGATACTGGTTTTGAAGTTCAAGTCATCACTAGGGATAGAATAGTCCCACATATAGACCCAAATAGAATGACTGACTGGGTTCCTGTGAACCCGGTTGTAGGAAGGGAAGCTGATGTCACTACAATTCTGAACTTGTTCACTATCTTCCTTGATCAACAAGTTCTGACCATTGTTCCCATAGTGGGCATGGGCGGTCTCGGCAAGACAGCCTTAGCCCAAATGGTTTGTGAAAAAGCAATAGAAAGAAAGCTTTTTGATGTCAAAATCTGGGTATGTGTGTCTAACAATTTTGATGTTCAAAGAATTTTAGGAGAAATGTTACAGACTGTTGATGGAAAAAAATTGGACAACATAAGTGCAATACTTGAACACCTTGAAAAGGGGTTGAGGGGAAAAAATTTTCTGCTTATTCTTGATGATGTTTGGGAAGATGTTTCTCAGGGGTGGGAGGATTTAGTGAGTCGTTTATTAAGAATTAGTAGCAATAGTGGAAATGCCATTGTTGTCACAACTCGTGATGAGGAAGTGGCATTCATAGTGCAATCTTCTCCTCAATATTGGCACAATTTGAATTTCTTGTTTGCTAATGATTGTTGGTCCATTATAGAGGAAAGAGTGCGTGCATATGGAAGTACATCCATTTCTCTAGAGTTGGAGAGAATCGGAAGGGAGATTGCAGAAAAATGTGGAGGTGTGCCTTTAGTTGCTAAAGTTTTAGGTGGGACATTAGGCTTTAAGAAGGAAAAAGAAGATTGGGAGTCCATTAGAGATAGCAAAGTTTTTGATGCAGCAGATAAGAAGGATTGCGTCAAGGATATATTAAAATTAAGTTTTGACCATTTTCCTTCGGCTTTGAAATCATGTTTCGCATTTTGTTCAATTTTTCCAAAAGATTGTTTGATTGAAAAAGAAGAATTAATTCAGCTTTGGATGGCAGAAGGCTTTCTTGAGTCATCTAATGGAGATGTGGGAGAACAGTATTTTAATGCTTTAGTTGGACATTCTTTTTTTCAAGATGTAGAAGGGGATGCATATGGGAGAGGTAGAAGGGGCAAGATGCATGATCTTGTGCATGATCTTGCAATAGCTGTTTCAAAAGCAGAAATATTGACTTCAGAAAGCAGTTCACAAGGTGAGGATATGTCTTGCATTCGCCACGTTAATGTTGACATGCATAAGCTAAAAAATTTAATGGCAGTTAGTGCTAAGAAGCTGCGTACTGTTTTCATATTAAAGGAGGATGCAGTCCTTGATAAGTCATGGAAGTTGAAAAACTTGCGGAGTCTAAACTTGAAAGGTACTGCAATTGAAGAGTTACCATCTTCTATTGGTGAATGGAAGTGCTTGAGATACCTTGACGTTTCTGAGACTAAACTGAAAGCATTGCCTGAGTCAATCACCAAGCTTTACAATCTGCAAACACTGAGATTCCTGGAGTGCT
>CATIWM010397656.1:0-18263 GCA_949671775.1 Mallotus repandus
TAGCTCAAGATATGATCGAATTACAGAGACTAATAAACCAGAATTTATGAACCCGAAATCTGCAACTTAAGAACCCTAAATTAAATCAACCAAAACACTAAAATTACTTACCAAATCAATCACCAAAGTCTTCTAGGATGATGATTACAGCCTTAATTGTACTTTAGATCTTCAATTTCACTTGAAAATCTAATCTAAACTTAGAGAAATTAACCAGCCCCTTTGCTCTCTCTTTTCTTTTCTCTTCCTTTCTCTTCTTTTCTTTCTTTCTTTTCTATTTTTTGTCTATGGCTTCTCCTCCCGATGGAAGGAGATATACCCAAAAATAATAATTAAAAATTATGTAAAATACTCCTTTTGGTCCTTAATGAATTGCTTAAGTTACCTATAAATCCTCAAGCTTTCAATTGTTCAATTAAGGACAATCATTTACTCGATTTGAGTCCTTTCCTCAAAAAATATATCTATATATATATACGAACTTATACTTAAATTAAATTAATATATTTTGTGTAAATGAAATGCATAATGAATGCAATTATACTTAAAGTAAAGGTACGGTTGTGACAATTCTCTCCACCTTAGAAAATTTTGTCCTTAAAATTATGCTAAAACAAATGAGGGTATTGATTTCTCATGTCTTCTTCTTGTTCCCAAGTAGCTTCCTCACTCCTGTGGTGTTTCCATAACACTTTCACCAAAGGTATGGTTTCATTTCTCAATACCTTGATTTCCCTAGCAATAATTGCAATTGGTTCTTCTTCATAAGATAAATTCTCTTTTAATTCTATAGATTGGGCTTGTAAAATATGACTAGGATCACTCCTATACCTCCTCAACATGGACACATGGAAGACACTATGAATGTGAGACAATTCTGGAGGTAAAGCCAACCTATAGGCTACTGGACTAACCCCACCAAGTTGTGTGAAGGCCGATAATCCAACATAACCTAATACACAGTGTGTACTATAGTCCTTTTGTCATATGATATCCTGATTAAACATAAGGCATGGATTATGTCATCCTTATATTATTCAATCGTATTGTTTCTCGATCCCGAGTAGACTGATATTGATAACTCTTTATCATTCTAGCATGACCATGCATTTCTCTTCAATCTAACTCATCGAGGGCTCCAACAGATATCTTCTCAAAATAGCTGAGGGAAATTTTCATCTTAACCACTCACATCCCTCACACAACTCATTATATATCCAATCATAACCTGTTTTACCATCCGATTAAAGATGGACTAGGGATGTGTTAAAACATAGAACTTATCATGCAGGACCATGGTGATTTTAGGTCAAAGGACTCAAATAGTACTACTGTGATGAGAATTACCTATGACAATAATCCATGTGGTATTCTCATAGTGGGTCCATCCAGTACATCATTTCTCTAAATATGTACCTATGAGTTTGACTTAATATCTTATATACATGATCAGTAAAACTTAATTATCAGTCAACCTCATACTAGTCTTTATTCATTGTTATTCCCACAACAATAATTGAATAGGAATATTTAGATTAGAATTCAAGTATCATCTAAGAGTTTTACTATCTAGTTTGATGATCTTAGTAGAATTAACTAATCAAGGATAATACTAGAATTAGCCAGTAATAATAAACATGCCTCTTTATTAATAAAATGAAAATATGACAAAGTCAAAATATGGCCATTACATAATTGACCTAGGGCATATCATTAATAGATTCAACTTTTTTTATATTTTGACGTAGTTTAAAAAATTATGCATAAAATTGCTTAATAAAAAAATTTATTTTATATAAGATGTATAATTTATTTAATTAAGTAAAGGAAATACAAATTAAAATTTATTACTGATAAAAAATAGACGTTGGTTAATAAAATAATGAAATGCCTTATTGTATATATTAAGGGGTGTAGGATCGTCATTTGGCTATAACCCGGTCATGTGTATTCACTTTTTTTTTTGGCCAATAAAAACTAATTGTAACAATAAAGCATCAAGGATACATCAGTAGGGATATTGGAATCCCAATTACATGGTAGTCCATTTTCAATAGATGCTCTAGCTACCCAAGCAGTCACCCGATTCACAGATCTTTTAACCCAACTAAAGAAATTATGAATAAAATAACAAAGTTTAGATGATATAAAATAGCAATAATTTCCCAAGGGGAGTCTAAAGAGTTCCCATTTAGAGAATTAAACAAAATCTGAGAGTCTATTTCGAAGATACAAAAACTGAAGCATATTTGAATAGCCAATTCAACTGTAATAAGCATAGCCTCTCTGCTTCGGCAACAAGAACAAAATCAACTTTGATCTTCTTGGCAACTCCACCAATAATTCTACCTTGTTCATCCCTAGCTACAACTGCAATACCTATAATATATGAAGCAAAATTAAAGAAGACATCAAGATTAATTTTTATCATTCCAGCATCAGGAGGCTTCCAAACTTGTCTATCAGTATGAGACTGCCTATACTCATTCGGACGCTCTTCAGACCTATTAACTTGTAGGAACTCATTATTCAAATTAATCACAGTAGTTACAACAACCAAACGATTAAGAGTGATCTTTTTAAAAATAAATTGATTTTTATCCTTCTAAATAAACCACCCTAAATAAAGGAGCAAAGCAAAATCCTTATCTCTATTACGCAATAGCTAAAGGACCTTCATCCACCATTCACATGAATTAGAAACTTGGGAACTTTGTGAAACATAAGAAAAAAGGGAATCAAACCATGTGATTTTAACATGCTGACACTCAAATTAAACATGAAAGATATCTTCAATAACATCATTGTAGACTTGGCAAAGCTCTGACTGACTAATTTTCCTAAGAAAGAGCTTCTTATTTACAGGAAGAGCATTTTTAAGAGCTCTCTACCAGAAAAGTTTAACCTTAGGAACTACCTGAGCTTTCGAAAGGCATTTCCAAATAATAATATTATTGTTAGAGACAAGAGGACCATTAGAAGCATGTTATACAAATATCCATAAGCAGCCCTCACAGTCATAACCCTTTTTTTATCAAAATGCTACACCAGCCTGTCATCTGTGTTCTGCAAACCTAAGGCAATGCTGGTTATATTGTCTATATCTTACTGAGAAAAAATGGTTCACATTACATTGACATTCCAAGATCTATCTTGATGTCTAATAAGATTAGAAACAAGATAGATAGGGGTATTCACAGGTTGTTAAGAAGAAACTTTGAAATTAAGGGCCTTTGGTATCCATGAGTCTTCCCAGATTCTAAAGGATTTACCACTTTCCATATTGAACATAAACCCCTCTTGAATTTAATTCCTAGCACACAAAAGGCTTGACCAACCTCACGATGGTCTATTCCTTAACTTAGCTTTGAGGAAATCAGTATGAGGGAAATATAAAGCTTTCATCAATCTCCCCCATAAGTTGTTGCCATCATTTAAAAGCCTCCACACCTACTTAGCTAACAAAGCTAAGTTAAATTTTTGAATGTCCTTAAAGCCCAACCCTTATGAATTTTGATTTAGCTAATTCTCCCCATATGGTAAGGTGTAGAGCTTTCTTATCAATGTTATTTCCCCCACTAAATTTTGGCAAATATGCTATTAATCTGATTATAAAATCCCTTAGGGAATTTGAAGCGCGTCATAGCATAGTTTGGCAAAGTTGTGAGAACCACTTTGATCATCACCTCTCTACCAAAATTTGAGAGCAATTTATGCTTTCAAGACTGAGCTTTATGCACAATTCTATCCTTTAGAAAAATAAGGGATTTTGTTCTTGATCTACCCTAAGAAGTAGGCAACCCAAGATAGAAATTTGGACAATTTTTCATCCCTAACAGGTCAGCAATTCTACTTATTATGTTTGGAGGGGTTTTCTTGTTAAAGAAAATGCTAAACTTAGAATTATTGACCTTCTACCCTGAAACCTTACAATATGCCATGATAACCTTCCATAACTGAGCCATCTCATACTCATCAGATTTCCTAAAAATTAAGGTTTCATATGCAAGTAGTATATTTATTAAAGTAGGACATCTCTTATTAATCTTTAAGCCCGAGATAATGCTTTGGTTGACTGCTCTCTCAAAGTGAAAGGATAAGGCATTAGAGGCAAAGATGAAAAGATAAGGGGATAATGGATCCCCTTGTCTTAATCCTCTAGAGGGAACAAAAGGCATGGTAGGAGAGCCATTAAACAAAATAGAATATGAAATAGTAGAGAAAAATTGCATAAGAAGATTTATAAAATAATCCCCAAAACCCATTTTTTGCAAGAGATTTTCTAGAAACCTCCAGTCAACTTGATCATAGGCCTTGAACATATCCAGTTTCAAAGCAAAATTATGAACATATCTATTTGAAGAGGAATTAAGCAAATGAAAAACTTTATGAGCAATAAGAATATTATCATGGATTATTTTATCGGAATATAGGCAGTTTGACTTGTATGGACAAGATTACTCAAAATAGGCTTAAATCTATTAGTAATGACTCTGGGGATCATTTTATATATGAAGTTACATAGACTTATAGGCCTATACTGTGTTGTGCTTTCAGGATTAGGAACTTTAGGAATCAAAACAATAAACGTTCTATTCATATTTTAAGTATAAAATATGTCTCAAAAATTGCTTAACAACTTTAATAACATCATTTCCCACTATATTCCAGTGCTTCTGATAAAATAATCTAGGGAAGTCGTTCGGATTAGGTGCTTTCAAAGCCCCTAGCTGAAACACAACATTCTAGATTTCAATCTCAGTGATTGTTACACTAGGTCTAGCATTATCTAAATAAAAAACAACTAGAGGGATATTAACCAGAACTTTATCAACATTTTCTATATTAGAAGTAGAGCAAAGGGGTTGATAAAAGATCTGTATGTGGCTAGAAATTTGAGCTCTTTCCTCAAGTCGTATACCCCTATCGTTCTTAATTCTAATGATTTTATTTTTAGCCTTTCTAGCTACTGTAGATGCATGAAAAAATCTAGTATTTTTTTCACCCACAGACAACCAAGCAACTATAGGGTGTTGTAACTAAAAAAGTTCTTCATCCCCATTCAACTACTCTAATTTTAATTGGAATTACTGTGCATGAGCAGCTGAGACATCATCTAGGATACCGAATTTAATGTTGCCTAATTGGCTCATGATCTCCTGAATTTGCCTTCTACTATTTCCTACATTAACTTTGTGCCATTGCAACAAACCCTTAGAATATGCTTTGAGTTTATTTGAAACTCTAATCATGTTAAAACCTCTGCAATCAGAATTTTATTAATCTTTAACAACCTACATACAACCGTGATATTACAACAGTTTGGCTTTAAACTTAAAGACTCTTTTAAAGGTAAAAAATTTATCATTAACATAGAGCATAATGGGTCTGTGGTCAAAAGTTATAAGCTTCTCATAGAAAATATAGGCTCTATGAAACTGAGTTCTCCACTCAAAATTTGCATAGGCTCTATCAAGCTTTTTCCTAATATTGTAACTACCCTTTTGGCTATTAGACCAAGTAAACCATGGTCATTTAAATTCAACTTCTGTTAAACTACTAGAATCCAAAAAACCCCTGCAGAGGGCTAGAATGAGAATGATTAAAAATGTGACCCCCAGCTTTGTCTTCAGCATATAAGATTGAATTAAAATCCCCAATACAAACCCATAGGCCATTATTCATAGGTTTTAAAGAAACCATTTCCCTAAAAACTCAAATCTCAGTTTATGACAAGGAGGCCCATAACAAGCAGTGGTTAAGGTATGCTAAAGCTTGTTGAAGAAGAAATCATAATACCTTGCAAGTGTGCTTCCTTAGAACCTTCTGGTCCCTTCCCCAAAGTACTGCACTATTTATCTTCAAGCATTAGAGAGACCTTAGGTCCTTTACCACCAGTACCCTTGTCCTTGGCTTCTTTAGGTGCATTCTGACCATCACCCATCTGACCTTTAGATGAACCGGTTGAAGTAGTTCTAGTCGCTATTAAGGAAAATCATATCATCCATGGGCCAAATTTTGGATGCTCTTGATTAATAACATGAATATCATCCTCATCCCTAATCTTTCCTGTCTTTATAACATGTTCGATGCACCCACAGTGGAAACAAAAATCAGATAACCTTTCATATTTGATTTGGAACCAATCCACTTCCCTTGCCTATTTTTTGCTCCGAAAACCAATCGTAAGAGGATGATTTAACTCTACCAGAACCTTCAATCTGAATATGTGGCTCCAACCAACTATATTCCCTTACAAGTGATCTATCTTCAAGAGAGCCCCAAATAGATTACTTATAATATTTGTATTTGCCCTATTCTTGAAGTTTGGCAACATTCCATAGACTTGTATCCAAAATGGCAATGTTGAAAAATTAATGTAGTTGAAGGCAACGATAACCATAAGTGCATTAGCAACTGACCAAAGGGGACCTTCAAGCACTTATTTTTTATCGACTTCATGCTTACATTTGAACACAAGTTTATTTGATGGTTTGTTCTGAACTTGGAAATTATGCTGAAGCTTCCAAGCCCGAAGGGAGGTTTTAACCACCGTAACAGTTAAAGACTTTAGGGAAAGAAGTACCCCGGTCAAAAACCTACTTCTCCCTCATAACGCCTGCATCCTCCTCCTCTAGTAGAGACAATAAAGGCTCATTGCACTTCAGAGATTTTGTTTTGCTAATTAGCTTATTCAACTTAGATGAGAAACTACCCTCTTCCATTTATACGAATGAAAGTTTCAAAGAGACGTTACTAATAGTAAAAAGAAGACTTGTAGAGAGAATTTTTAAGACAAGAAGACCATTTAAGAGAAGAATATACACTAACATGAGATATAATCTCCTGTCACTAATGAGCAGCCAAAAGGCATTTGGGACCCTACAAACATTAAATGATGGTGGAATCAAAGATAGCACTTGAAGAGTAGAAAGGAAGAACCCTAGCATATCTCTACATTGAGAGAGCTACCATTTTTTCATGTATTCACTTGACTTCGACCCCATTGAGGCAAGGAATATGAATGTAATTGAGTTGATTATTAAGAAACTCAAACTCAAGTTTGAGTTTAAATAGCTTAGTTTGAACTCGAACAAAGTTTTAAACTATTAGATTTTGAGTTCAAACTAGATAAAAAATAATCAAATTTAATAATAAATTTAATTTCTGTGTTTATAAAATTTATATGATTTAATTTATTTATCATAGTTAATTATTATTTATGACTATTAATATTAAATTGTTAAATTAATTTATAAAACTATATAATTATAAAATAATATATATAATAAAATATTAATTAATTTTACAAAATATAAATATATAACATTTATATAAATAATATTCATAAAATTAATACTAAATATAATAGAATTTTGTAATATATTACAATGATTGTTTTTTATACAAATATTGGTTTAACTTAGTAGTTAAAGGATTAGTAAGATACAAGTAAGGTCGTGGGTTAAAACCCAAAAGGCTAAGCTTGATTAGCCTTGTGAGCTTGCTCGAGTTGGGTAATTTAAAACTCAAACTTGGCTTGTCAGTTGTTAAACTACTCGAGTTTAATTATTTTTAATACTCCACTATAAGAGCAACAAAGTAACATTTTACATTGGTCTATCCAATTGTAACTAAACACCTTGTTTTATAATTGATTATACTTTTTATAAATATAATATATAAATGTATAATTTATTTAGAGTAAAGTACATTTTTCTCTTTGACATTTGACCTAATTATCATTTATATTGCACATGTTTTAAAATAAAATTTTACCTTGCTCAATTATGATTTTTTTAACATTTGAGAATTTGTGTTAGGGTTTAGTGAAAAACTAAGGTTAATAAACTATATATACATATATCAAAAACGCTTCATTTCCTGTTAATAATTTTCTCTGTATTTTAGTTCATAGTTTCCTAATATTGAGTTTTCTAGATTTGGGTGTTTTTTTTGTTAATTTCTATATAAAAAAAAACCCACCCAAATCAGTTTCTTTATGATAGTTTATTGATAAATAATTTTATGAGCTTTAAGCTTAATATGTGTGGTATCATACCACTTTGCTGTGATAGCTATTTTGATAGGGTGATTTTGCAGATGAATCTTGTTGGATCTCAAGTGAGAAGCCATAAAAAAATAAAGGGAGTAAGATGAATCTGTCACAACAACTCACCGGAAGGCAAGAACCCCAGCCACCCCTACTGTTGTATCACAAAGCACAAATCTTGTTCTAAAGTGCTTTGTAGAATTAGATCATCTGCTCTCCAACATTAATAGTTTTCTCACAACCATTGTTGGGTTGTTGAGTTCTCAAAAACTCACTATTGAGATCTTCTCTTCTTAACCATGGCTGCTAGTATTCAGGCTTTCTCTCAGTAAATCTAAGGTTTCACTAGGGAAGATGATGTATGTTCGCAATAGGCTTGTATCCTAATGTGGGCTAGTCTTAATTTTGTTTATTGTTGAACCCCTATTATAATTGCAAATTATATCATGG
Source organism: Mallotus repandus (assembly GCA_949671775.1). Taxonomy (NCBI): domain Eukaryota; kingdom Viridiplantae; phylum Streptophyta; class Magnoliopsida; order Malpighiales; family Euphorbiaceae; genus Mallotus; species Mallotus repandus. The sequence goes on from CATIWM010397656.1 coordinate 8,504, forward strand.
ACTCCTGTTCATATTACAATATAGACCATGAGTCCATCACACATGTGTGAAAATACGCCTTTAATTTTTTAATGCGTTTTTTTTTTCTGCGCTTACTTTTTTGTTTATGCTTTCTTTTTCTTATTCTACATCTTCTTCTTCTTCTTCTTTATTCACTTTTACTCCAATCTATGGCTTGCGATCTCCCTCTTCCTATATGTAGATCTTTAATCGCTTTATTATTTTTCTATTGACTTAGGGATAAAAAAAAATTCCCAATGTTTTTAGATTTTCTAGGTTTTAACCGCAATTGGAAACTTCTGCATTTGCTCAATAGCACTTAGGATGTTAGTTGAAATCATTATGATTTATGGGATTCAAGAGAGGGGATATCATGTTTGTATAGACAACCTACTTATTTTATTGAGGCGGGATCCCAATTGCAATGCCAACTGCTGTTTCAGTAATAATGGCCATTGATTCACACTGCTTATCCCTGCAGGTTTGTGAAATCTCAGTGTCAGCCTTCATCAACTACCAAAATATAGCTCTTGAATATGTAAATTTTAATAGTCAATAAATTATGAAACAACTTCTATGAAACATCAATAGATTCAACATAAACATTTATTCAAACAATCACTTTCTATGTCTTTGGCAGGGTGCAATTATAAAAAGAATGACTGCCATTGAGGAAATGGTTGGAATGGATGTGCTTTGCAGTGACAAACTGGAATTGTGATTTATTTTTCCTGCATTTTCCTTGAATGAGGACAAAAAAATTACAAATTCTTGTTTTATTTGGCTGAATTGTGTAGAATTTTTTAGCTCATTACAGTTTTAATCTTTGTGAGTTCTGTTTTTATTTCAGTTTGAATTTAAGAATTTGAGCCCTTTTGAATTTTTTGTAACGATGTTAATGATTCAGGTATTTCTTTATTGTTTTGCAAGATAATGGATTGTGGGTTCCTGAGATAGCGACTTTGAATTCAAGATAATTTCTTTGAATTTAGTGCTTCAACACTTGGAGGATTATAGCGGCTTTGCAATGGAGGTTCCTGAGATAGCCGATCCTTGGCTCAAACCATATCAGCTTCCTTACTTTGTGCAACCAATTATGGCATCTGCTAATGCGTTCCAATATTGATATTTCTCTGTTATTAAAAACGAACCTGAGTATATAAACATAATGAATCTATCATGTTTAACTGATGAATTTATGGTATTTGACTAATGAATCTGTATAGTATAATGAAACTGAGTAAAAGTGATGAATCTACATTGTTTAATTAATGAGCCTACATAAGTTAACTAATGAATTTACAATATTTAATTAATGAACATATATAAATAATGAATTATGTATATCAAGAAAAAAAGTATTGAATCTATAATGGATAACTAATGGACCTCAATGATCTAAGTAATGAATCCGTATAGTATAATGAAACTGAGTAAAAGTGATGAATCTACAGTATTTAATTAATGAGCCTACATAAGTTAACCAATGAATTTATAGTATTTAATTAATAAACATATATAAAATAATGAATTATGTATATCAAGAAAAAAAAGTATTAAATCTATAGTGGATAACTAATGGACCTTCATGATCTAAGTAATGAAACTGTAGGTATAAATAAAAAAATCTAAAATCAAAGAACCTGCACGTGAAGGTCAATGAATATGTAAGTGAAGGTTAATGAATTTGCACTATTTAAATAATGAAGCTATATGTTTTTATCTTATAAACATGTAATATTTAAGCAATGTACCTACATTATTTAATTAAAATAAAAAAACAAGTAAATATTTATTTATTGTAATTAAAAAATAAAAAAATAAATATTTTTTTAATGAATAAAAATTTTATTTAACTAAAATCATGAATAAAAAACTAAATATCAAAAATTAATTTTCTTTTTATTTTATTAATTACATTAATTGAATTTAATTTTTTTATTCATAATTTTAGTATCTTTCTAAAATAAATAAAAAAAAAAGTTGACATACAAGTCATGTAATATTCTAATTTGATCAATTATAATGTACAATAGTTAAAATTAAAAAAAAAAATACAAATACTTGTTTTGTTTTAAGCTTTTGGTTTGGTTGCAAGAAGATGCCCTGAATTTGACAAACCAAAAGCATAAAAAGCGTGAAAAAAATTAACAACATTTTTTTTAAGTATTTAATATGTGTGAAGTTTATGTGGTTCATGTTGTAATATAGACAGGATCCATGGTATAACAACTGCTATTGTAATATCTTTTGTATTTTATAATGAAAGCTTTTATGTTGGAATATATATATATATATATATATATATATTAAGACTGATTTAATTATATAATTTTTACTATGTTCCAAAGAAAATTGGAAGCCCTCACTAGGCTAAACTATTGGAGAATAAGGCTATGGGTCTCCGGTTCGAGACCCACCTTCCCAAACTCTGGTAAAAAAAAAAATTGGAAAATAACTAAAATCGACTCTAAATTTAATTGTCGTTTCTAAAGGGTCCAAAAATTTTCATCCTTTTCAATTATATGTAAAAGTTAAAATAAATTTATAGTTTTGAAAATGGAAAGAGTAATCAGTGAATTTTAGAAAAAAAAAAAAATTAATCCATGAAATTCATCCCATAAAAAAGTAAAAAAAAAAAACGACTCATTAGTCATAGGTCATCCCCCAATTCTGCAATGGACCCCACAGCACAACCCAGCGTACAGTCTCTCTCAAATAGTTCGCCGTCAAAAGTAGAAAAAAGAAAAATGGTCACCTGAAACTGAAAATATAAATAAAAAAAACTTCATTTCCTAATATAATTCACCACTCAAAACGCTTTCTATCTTTCTTTCTTCTGCGCAAAACCTTTTCTTGAGCCATGGGTGCGTAGCTTAAGCAATTTGAAAAAAAAAAAAAAGGCGTGCGGCTTTTGATTTGATTTACACGGGCGCAAATTAGCAACCCCCACAGCCGCAGTGATATGCTTGGTGTACTCTGTGCACGCCCTAAGCCTTGGATCCTCAACTCTCTCACTCACTTCCACGCCTTCTCTACGGCGTCATCTCACTACAACCACCGTCTTCTACAAACTCACTTGCACTTCACCGATTTCTCCCTCTCCAGCCGCCATCACCACCAGCAGCGCCACCATTCTAGTGGCTGCCGCCGATTTGTCGACCTCACTAGTGGGGGTTCCGCCGCCGCCGCCGCCGCTGCCTCCATATGGCATTCGATACAGCCATCGGGGTTTAAGAAGAAGAAGAGGAGGAGAAGAAAGAGCAATAACGGTAGTGGTAGCTATGTGCGGCGGGTTTTACTGTCGGAACCGAGAGGTGAAGGATCGTGGAACGTGGCTTGGGATGCTAGACCTGCGCGTTGGCTTCACAGGCCTGATTCTGCTTGGTTGTTATTCGGAGTTTGCGGTTGTTTGGCTCCTATTGATTTTTGGGCTGACGTTAATCCCGAGAATGCTGTAATAAATAGTGATGAAAGGTGTGATGGTTGTGATTCTAATGGGATTGTGACTTGTGATGTTAAAAATCATGAGGATGATGATGATGATGCTTCTAATGATTATAAAGTCACAGGTATGTTGGTCTCCTTTTTATTGATAATTTAAAAACAAAATAGAGATTTAAGCTTGAAATTGATCCGATTGCATTTGATCGAAGTCTATGCTCAGTCTTTCAATTTAAGAAAAAAAGAAAGCAACTTTGATATGATTTTGTAAGAAATCAATTGTGAGTTGAATGGAATTGGTGAAGAGAATAATTTTTGAGTGGATAGAATCTAAAAAGGATGTGCTGCAGGAGTGCTGGCTGATGGGAGATGCCTGTTTAGAGCAATAGCTCATGGGGCTTGTTTGAGAAGTGGGGAAGAAGCTCCTGATGAAACTCGCCAGAGAGAACTTGCTGATGAATTAAGAGCTCAAGTAAGTTTCAATACTCATATAAAAGTTGCTTATTTATTCTATATGTACTATTGACAACTAAATTTGATTTTTTAAGGTGGTCGATGAACTTCTGAGGAGGCGAGAAGAAACCGAATGGTGGGTATATTCTGCTTGTGGAATTTACAAAATGCACTCTTTATCTGTTTGAATGATGTGCAATTTAGTTATTTTTCTGCGTTTGTGATTAAATTTAGGTTCATAGAAGGAGATTTTGATGCATATGTCAAGAGAATCCAGCAACCTTATGTATGGGGTGGAGAACCTGAATTGTTGATGGCTTCTCATGTTTTAACGTAAGTTTTGGAACTGTTTCTTACCAACATCATTTGCTTTGATCACGAGTAGATGAATTTAGAACAGTCATATATGTCAATGCTCACTGCGGTTGATTTGTTGATGAATTTAGTAATATATGACTGTAATTCAATGTGTGAAATAGAATTTGAATCTATTCAATTTTTGCTGCTATTCATTGGTCAAGAGATATTATTTCACAATTTGTCATTTTCTTTTTTTTTGGTTTAAGTTGTTAATAAGATCTATTGAAAATTTTGAATGGTAGGATATTGAATGATATCAAAGCAATAGAATTCTGCTATTCCAATCAATTATTCAAACCTTTTTATAGCATTGTAATTAGACCTGTATGCTGGTTTGAATTCATAGCATTCCATTTGTTTTAATTTCTAACCTCAGATATTGACAATTCATTTCATTCAATGGCTCAGGACTATGATTTCAGTCTTCATGATAGATAGGGCATCAGGTAATCTGGTAAACATTGCAAATTATGGTGAAGAGTATCAGAAAGAACACGTGAATCCGATAAATGTGCTGTTTCATGGATATGGCCATTATGACTTGCTGGAGACTTCAGGCCAGAGTTTCCAGAAAGTAAACTTGTAGAAAATAAATTGGGTGTGGTTCATAAAATAATGACACCCTTGGATCAGTCAAAATAATGCTACAGGGAGTTTTTATTTATTTATTTTTCATGCTATATGTTTTTCAGCTAGACAAGAATCTATTGATCTGTAGTAGCACTAGCAACATCAATTCAAGTAATAGGCTTGCTAAATTTTTGTAGGTTCTGAGACTGCATTTAAAATTTTTAAATTCCATCAATACACATGATCAAGTCCACAAATTTATTTTCTGGGTTTTCAGACAATTTTTTTCCTTAGACGAAAGGAATGGTATGAACCTGAGCTTGAAATTATTGTTAACTACAATACGTAGTATGGCAGCTGTTGAAATTATTATTTTGCTACTGGAGGCACCTTATGCTCTGTATAGTTGCTTCATATATGAAAGCATTTTAGATGCTTTTTCTTTGTCTCATGTTTTGGTCTAGCGGGATGGTTATATTCAGGATTTTTTGTTGAATTGTTGGATATGTGATATTCTATTCATTCTGCTGATGAAATTGAGGGAAAGTAAGGGGCAAGATCTTCAACAGAATTACAGTTGGATATTTGTCAGAAATAGCAAAGCCTGTCAGCATCAAATATATCTGGTTCAACTGATGCATTTATAACCTGAACAGCGAATTCTTGTGTTAATCGATCTTGCCAGAATATTTGACCTTTCTCTGTGCAAATTCAAATTTGAATTTTGCCTGGTCAGTAACCATTTCAATGTCGGGCGATGACCTTATAGGCAGAACTTCGTGGTATTATTGTTGGCAGATTGCGCCATAAGTTGGAAAATTCTGTCCTTGCATAATTTCTTGTTGGGATAATTGCATTTTTGGTATCTCAACTTTTTAATTTTTACTATTTTGGTCTCAATTTTTTTTTTTTTTACAATTAAGTTGCTAACTTTAAAATTCATTATCAAGTTGGTGCTTTTGGCCGGATTTCCTTCGGTGAAATGCTGACTAAGTTATTTTGAGACCCACTTTTTACTTTATCATCAGCCACATCAATTATTAACAATAAAAAAAAAAAAGCAAAAGTCAAGAATGCATCCTCTAATGTTCTCAATTTTATAATTAAATACCTGCAACTTCATTTTTCTCTCAACTATACCCTCTCTTTCACCCACCACCGACAAGCCGTTGAAGGGCATGCAAGAAGTGTCTATGCAACTGTGGTGACCAACACTGCCATCGTTTTCTCTGAGTTTGGCCATCTTTGTTTTTTTTTTTTTTTTTTTTTTTTTGTTGTTTCCACCATTACTATTAGTCACTCCTCTTCCCATCCCAGCCGTTGAACTAGCAGCTGAAGCCGGCACAGAAGGTGGGGTTTTGCGCCTAATCTGAGAAAAGTATGCATATTTTTATATCAACTAAATTGCTGACTTGTAAGTATGAGATCGTGCCTTAAGGGATTGTACTAATTAATCACCAGAAGGTTTATTTAATTTCCACCAGGCGGAACGCAGCCTCTGCTAAGATAGTAAGAGACCAATTTTTACCATCAGTAGATCTGCAATGTTTCGCTTTGTTACTACAATTGTATGTATTGACATCCATTTTCCAAAAATCTTTGCTGAGGTTTCTCGTCCAATATTGGCCAATTGTGTTTTCTCGCCCAAAACCTTAGAAGCACTTCCAGCAGCCGTTGAGCTCTTAGCAGCTTCACAAGCACCACCGCATCACCATCAACCGTGACGTTTAAGCATATGAACAGCGACCGGAACAATCACGGTCGTGGTCATGTGAAGTTCATTCGCTGCTCTAACTGCAACAAATGTTGCCCAAGGACAGAGCTATTAAGGGATTTCTTGTGAGGAACATTGATGAGCAAGCTGCTGTTAGGGACGTTCAGGATTTGTGGGTTTATAATGGAGATGTTCTTCCAAAGCCGTATGTGAAGATGCAGTACCGTGTTTCATGTGTTATTCACTCTAGAGTTGTCAGGGTTTGCTCTCGCACTGATCGCAGGAACCGTGAGCCTCTATAGATATCCATCAGGAGCAGGGATGACCTGCCAAAGCCTGGACAGACCGATCAGATTGGTTAAGGGATCCGTCCTGCAGTGGCCGGTGTTGCTGCTCGACCCTAAGCCATTCGATTTATTCTATTTGCTTTTTTTTTTTTCCAGTTGTTACTGAAATCTTCAGAGGATTGTTTTAATTTTTTTTTTTGAAACAAACAACCTCTTTTGATCTTTGTCTATAAAATTGTAACGGTTAATATACTGGCACTACACCCAGTTGACATCTTAGTACTATGCCAGTCACATCCAAAAGAATTGATTTTTAAAACATGACAACACTGTCACTACAACGTCAAGACACAGCAGAGCTTCCAGACTCAGACTCACTCCACCAGAAGCTAACTGATAAACTTGTTGTCAAAGATCGGACGTAGTGCCACCATTTTGGTGGAATGTAAAGCATTTCCCCTTCCTCCAAAATGCAGTCCAGGAATTCCAAGTCATTCACTTTTGGAAATTCTCCCTCATTTATGTTGTCTAGATCAACCTGACTGGAATTGCAGAGCATAGTTTTATTGAATGGGTAGAGAGAGCTCTTCTGACAATGAAGCAGCGTAAAGCCTAACATACTTTTTCCCAACAATTTGCACGAGTATATTATGGTGCGGATCGTGGTGTAATGGTGTAACTGTCCCAACTGGACCAAATCAACCGTTGAGAGATCTCAGCTACCCGCCAACCGCAAAACAGTAATCAGTAATGCAAATGTCATTCCGCAGCTCATTTATCTGATCAAACAAATGATGCAAATTTTAACTTTTAAGGGTTATGTATGTTGAAGATCGAGGCAAATTTGTTATCAATGGGAATGCTTATTGAAATTACATGATAAAAAAAAATATATGTTGGCCAATTGGTTATGATAATATATACATGTGGTGGTCAACAGTAATGGGTGAAAGAGAGGGTTTAGGGGTGAGAAAAATGAAGTTGCAAGTAACTAAATTATAAAATTGAGAACATTAGAGGGGCATACTTGATTTTTGCTTCTTCTTTTTTTTATTGTTAATAATTGATGTGGCTGATGATGAAGTAAAAAGTGGGTTCCAAAATAGCTTAGTCATCATTCCAGCAAGGGTAATCACCAAATTGATTATGAATTATAAAATTCAGCAATTTAATTGCAAAAATAAAATGTTGAGACATTAAAATAGAAAAAATTAAAAAGTTAAGATACAAAAATGTAATTATCCCTTTCTCGATATACATAAAAGTTCCTAAGTTTCTTTTAGGAGCTTAGATTAAGGGTTTGTCTGTTGTACACTATACATGGCAAAAATAAGAAGTGAAAGTAAGAATTAAGAAGTATAATTATTATTGTGTTTGGTAATCTAAAAATAATTAATAAAAGAACAAACGAAAATTATTTGGAAAGAAAATTAAATTTTAAATCATAATATATTTTAAGAATTGAAATTATTTACATTTTAATTTGAGGTATAATGATTTTTACCAATAAAGGAAATACTTTCCTTTAATTTCCTTCCTCTTCTAATAGAATCTAATAGCCAAATAACATAAAATTCAATTTCTTTTCTATTATCTTCTCTTTACTTTAAATTTCTCTTGATCTATGTGTAATGTTAGAAATTTAGAATAAGGGTTTGTTTGGTTTAACAACACATAATAGCTTATAAGCGCTCAGTAATATTTCATTAGGTTAGCATGTCAAATTACAATTAAAATTTTATTTTATTTTTAAATGTAATTTTTTATATTTTATAATATTTATATAAAGTATTTAAAATAATATATAGTAATAAATAATAATAATAGATTATCTTTCATTTATTTATTACCAAAAGAAATTATTTCAAAATGAATTTAAAATATAAATTTTACTATATATAGTCATTTAATTACTAATATTAATTTAAATTAATATTAATTTAATTATGAATCATAAAAATTAATTGTATAAATTTAATAAAAATAATTAATTTATTATTAATTATTTTTAATAAAGTAATATAGTTCGAATAAGAATAAATTTAAATTAACTATTAATTAGTGGATATAAGGATTTGTCTTCGATTGATTTGGGTCCCGAAGGAACATTTGACAATGGAAAAGACATGGTTTTTTTTTTTTCTGAATTTGACCTTGAATTCACCGGCCTCATAATTTTATTTTACAATATTTATTATTCGAGTCATTACACTGTAAAGGAAAGACATCTTTAAAAAATTATGTTTTGAAACTACCATTTGGTTGTTGAGTGGAGATTTTTGCACTCCATTTGTTTATAAATGTATTCCATATTTGACTTTTTATTAATTTAAATGACATAATTATCCTTAATTTTAAATAACTTTTTTATTAGTTAATTCAACATTTAAATTTTTAATGTTTAATTATTTTAATGTGTTATTTATTTTTTTAATGTTCAATATATATTGATTCTTCAATATATATTTAATTTTTATAAAAAATAAAAATATTAATATTTACAGATTATTAACCAAAAAGTGTAAATTATCATAGCATAAAATTTTAGGCATTGAGGATTTCATTATTTAGTTATAAATTTTTATTTATTTTGATGTATTTTTAATTATTTAAATATAGTTTTTGAGATTTATTTCAATACAATAAGTTAATATCTAAAAATTTATCCATATTGTATATTTAATACAAAAATTTAAATATATGATTTATTTTCAAAAACTCAATATTTAGCACGTAAAATAAATAATTAGAAAATTAATTATACCGATAATAGAATATAAAAGATAAATAAATATTATATATTCATATGAATGAGTTGATAATTATACAAGGATATATTTAATTTTTTTCATAAAATAAAATTCATTACAAAAAATATATTTGCAAAGTAAAATAACTTATAAAATAAAAAAATTTATAAAAAGTGTAATTA
>CATIWM010397718.1:0-20493 GCA_949671775.1 Mallotus repandus
ATCTTTGATATTAATGCTAATTTATGTTATGAATATGTAATTTTTATTACAATTACCAATTTTTAATTATATTTACTTAAAATTATTATTAATATACATTACAATTAAATGATACTAAAATTATATAAATAAGTTTGTTCACGAGCTTGTTCGCGAACATCTTAAACGATCTTGTTCACGAACATATTAAACGAGCTTGTTCACGAACATCTTATACAAGCCTGTTCGCAATCTTATTCACGAGCTTGTTCACAAACATCATAAACGAGCCTGTTCGCAAGCTTGTTCACGAACATCCTAAACGAGCATGTTCGCGAGCTTGTTCATGAACATATTGACGAGCCTGTTCGCGATCCTTAACGAGCCGAGCTTTGAAGTGTTTGAGCTCTGTTCATTTATCTATCGAGCTTCAAAATCTTATTTGGGTTCTGTTCGTTTAGCTTAACAAACGAGCTTAAATGAGCTTTTAACAAGCCAAACTCCGAGCCAGCGAGCGGCTCTGTTCGTTTACACCCCTGCCTGGTATTCAGTAACCAAATTTCTCAAAAAAAAAAAAAAAAAAAAAGAGAATACTGCATGGCATGCACGGACTGCAAGGGAGGACAGGTACTGCATCTTGTCTTGTCTCAAAACAGGAGCCATTCTACCACTGCCAGTGAATGCATTAAGGCTGCAGCGAGCAGAAAATTTTGTCTTGTGTCAAAACATTTTCTTTCGATTTTCAATGCTGTATGACCTAAGTCAGATTTGTCTTCATGTAATTCCGCTATTTCTAATGGTAAAATCGCTTTTTAAAAAAAAAATAAAAATAAAAATACCAAAAAAAAAATTAGTTTCAAAAGCACCATGTTGGAGAACTAATTTTATTTTTTTGCCATAAAATGGCAATAACCCTTTTATTGAAGCAGACAGCCAAGAGGCTGTTAACAACTTAATATGATTCTGCAGGATTCCAATCGAGTTAATAATGCATGGACTCATCTCACCCAAGTCATTCCAACGCTGCTCAAATGCTCATATATAGGACGTGCGAGTTCAGCATATTTTCAAGCAAATAATGCAGCAGATTTTATGGCTATTTATGCTCGAGATTTGGATTGGGGCTGTCACAGGATGAGTTTGCCTCCAAGTGGCTTCCAAAGTGGTTAATTCCTGATGGCATAGGAGCTAGATAAGTTTATGATTAATTCCTGTTTAGGCGTGCTGCCTCGTTCCCTTGCCTAACGAAAAAAGAGAGTAGAATTTATAGTCTTCTAGTTGGAAATGTGTGTTGGATGACATGTAAAATTATAAAAATATCTTCACTTATTATAAAATAAAAATTGAATAATTTAGTCATTTTAAGTTATTTAAAATGTATTTCTAATTTAATTGAAATTATATTTCTTATTCTAATTATTCTCTAATAAAAATTAAATTAATTAAAATATAATTCTAAATTAAAAGTATATATATATATTTTCTATTTTGATTAGGTTATTTTCTTCTTTAATTAAGTTAACTTATATCTTTATCTTGTACTTATAATCATATTTTTAAAAAAGAGCATATAAGTTTTTTTTGAAAGTATAGTATTTCTGTTATATAAAAAAAAGTAGTTTGATTATCATTTTTATATATTTTTAAAGTAGTTTAATTATATATTTTGATGTCATGTTTCTGATTGTATCCCTTTGTGACTAATTTGGCTTTTGTGAATACGATAATAACGTGAAACAAGTAACATGTTAATGCTAGTCACGATTTTATCTTTTTTTTTTTTTCTATATATGAAATTGATTTATTGATAATTACCTATGCTTCCTAAATTACAATTATTCATCATTGAATAAATTGCCAGTTTTTCATGAGCAATCATGAAATACATTACTCTCCCGCTCTAATAATTGCTTTAAGCTATAGGGTGTTGTAATTGATTGTTCACCATTCCATAAGAGTTTGGCAAGTTGTTGGTTAACTTTATCTGTGGGGTGGCTACCATCGAAAAACACATACTCATTTACATCACTACATAACACATAAGGCGATATTCCACAATGTTGCGCATTGTTTGTTCCATAACCACAACAAGCAACATCTGCTACTAGGAAACCTACACATAAAATACACACTGAATTAAGTTCAAATGAAACATTTAAAAAATAGAAAATAATTTCATAAGTTAAATATAAAATATTTGGAGCATGTGTGACATAAATCTCTGACCATCAAATATAATAAATTTAGAGTTGGCAGGATTTTTTCTTAAATAATGAGCATAAAGCATAATGAAATTGAAGTTCAAGTTTCAACCAAAAAAAAAAAAACAAATTGAAGTTCAAGCATACGATTTGCAACTTACCGTATTTTGAAGGGTTTTTTATAATATTATAAAGCAAAGTGTAGTAATCAAAAACTAAATATTTAAATCCTTGTAATTGTCTCTCCAGCACTTGAGCTGCTTCAAGCAAAGCATTGTTATACACTCTTGGCACTGATAGGCCTGCTTCAAAACACTTGTCACCACTGAGTCCATACACTTGTTTTGCTATCGGTAGGCAACCCATTGGTCCTACATTTTGGAAAGCAAATTTCCTTCCTCCCATTTTATATATTTCCTGACAAAAATATTAATATATAAAAAAAAGGAACAAAATGAAAGGAATTAATATTTATCAAGCACATCCTTTATGTTTTTAGGGATAATGTATAGAATAACAGTAATTTTAATTAGGAAATGCCTTGTATATTACATTTAACTTAAATGTGTGACATTACATTTAAATATTTTATATTTAATGAATAAACCAAACATACTTATTATTAAAATTTTATTTCCAAATAAAATTTATTTAGAAATGATATGAATTTTTTTTGACTGAATCATTGGTATCCGGAGTCCATTGAATTCCGATTAATCTGGTTCGATTTGGATAAGACCATAAGGGCGAGAAAATTTTTGCAACAACTAATTCATTGTAGTTACGTATACCAAACCTCATTTAAGCGAGAATAATCTCTATCAGCTGATTCTAGTGGCTGTTGATAGAAATGATGTGAACACTATTTAAGACTCAAATTATAACTGAAATTAGCTAACAAGATTACTATAATCTAACTAAATTATCATGCAAACTAATTAACTTGAAAATACTCTTGCTTTATGAATGAAAAGAAAAATACCTCAATCACATCTGTTAAGTTGCCGATAACTAACTTTACAAATTCTTGTTGCTCTAATTTTGTGGCGTTTGCGTAGTTTTGAGCGTAGTAACTGCAGTCAATGCCTCCGATGCTAAATATATATACCGCTTCCATCAACATTCTTTTCACCTCTTTTGCGCCTAGCTCTTGCCTTAATTGATATGCCACCCTTTTAAAGAAATTTAGCTGAGTTTTGAGGTGAATCTGGAGGAAGGTTGTATATATATTAAAATTAGCAAAAAAAAAAAAAAAAGGTAGATTGAAATACCGCTAGCTAGATGGTATTTTCCAAATAGTGTTTAATTAAAATAAATACATGTTTGTGTGCTTGTATAGATTCAAGAATTCTATCTTAATTACTGTACTCAACGAATTAAAGGCGATCACACACCATTCCTTGACTAACTTGAGGAAGAATAGCAGCTCCACCAGCTGCAAAATTAGCTCCATGAATGAATTGTTGATCACCTGGCTGCAGATAAGGTCTCCACAAGGGTAACTTTGCATACTCAGCTGTAATCAACAATAATAATACAACTTAAATCAGTCGACCAATAATAGTTAATTGTTTTTATCGTAGCAGGAGGAGTTCTAACATCCTACGCTGTGGTTGAACCTATAAATTTTACCGGCAAAATCTGGAATTATGCGGCCATGACAGTATCTCCCAGTTGGTTTCTTGAAGAAAGTCTCTCCATAAGGCCAATAATTCGCCTTGGCAGAAATGCTTATATTGAGGTCATTGTTGTTGCCTGGATCAAAAACTGAATCCCCAAACACAAACATAGCAACTTTCTTTCTTGGTAGCCTGCTGATGCTAGAATCATGTGCATAAGATGACAACATAAAGCAAGCAAAGATACTCATGTACAAGAAACCTGCAAAAAGGTTTATGTTTGACATGATGATGTTGATATGACAATGATGGAGAATATGGGATTGGTGTTTTAATTGTACTTTTCTCCTTTATTTGTTTGAAAGCTGGTTTTAATGCTTTCGAAGATGCTCAGTTCCTAACGTTCTTGGAAACCTTGTGGAATGTTAAGTTCAACTAATTAAATAATATTAGACCAACTAACCCCCCTTTTTTTCATTTTGAAAACTGAACCCGAAATTTAACTATATATATATATATATATATATATATTTGAAGATTATTAAGTATTGAAATCAGTTGATAGAGGTTGTTATCTTAAATGATATTTTAAATTTAAATTATAATAAATATGATCGTATTCAATAATTAGTAAAAAAATTTTATAATTTTTTCTGAATTGAATTGAATTAATTATAATTAAATAATCTCTAAATAGTGGTTTAGCTAAAAAAAAGCAAATATTTGAAGGTAAAATGATTAGCAATCTAAGAATCAAAATCAACATGTTTTTTTCCTCTATTATATATATATATATATATATATATATGAGTTTTGGAATGTTATAAAGGTGGCTTAAAAGTTCAAAAGTACTTTCCATATTTTAAGAATAAATTACGTTTGTCTCTCACTACTTCTATTCTTTGCACTTGAATTTTAATAAATTAATTTTATACATTAAATTTCATATATTTGCTTTTAGACACAATCGGTCCTTTTACATTAATTTGTATTCATCCAATACTTGTTGTATCCATCAGTAATGTAAGTATTCACTGGTTTGGTAGATATAATGGAGTGAGTTGCCCTCATACATTTACTTTTCTGCACATTGATTCCTTCAATGGAAATCAAATGTTTTAATCTTATGTAAAGTTAATTAATTAAAATTTATTTAATAAAGTTTGAAATATATCCGTATATTTATACTATTTATTTAAGTAACCTTCAATTATTATTATATCTCGTACAAATTTCAGTTATGAATTAAATTTTTTTAATTTAGTTAAAATTATTAAAAATATCAAATAATATTTAAATATTTTCATGTATGTTAATTGATAGAAAAAATAAATAAATTAAAGCTTGTATGTTTTAATTCTGAGAATTATTGTAAATTTACATTGCATTAATTTTAGAGAAAATTACAATTTTAATTTTTTTCCTGTTTAACAAAAGTGTAATTTTAATTTTTTTCTTCTTACGTGATGTCAAGACCTGCAATACTTACCTGTATTCATAATGGAGTGAGTTGCCGTCATACATGTACTTTTCTACACATTGAGTTTTTTAATCAAAATTAGATTTTTAATCTTATATAAAGTTAATTAATTAAAATTTATTCAATAGAGTTTGAAATATATCCATATTTTCACATTATATCTCGTACAATGATCTCACTTATGAAATAAATTTTTTTAATTTAGTTAAAATTAATAAAAATATTAAATAATATTTAAATGTTTCATATATATATATATATATATATATATTAACGGATAGAAAATAAATAAATTAAAGTTTGTGTGCCTTAAATATATAAATAATTGTAAATTTAGATTGCATTACTTATATAATATTTTATTAGTGAAATTTTTAATTTGGTTAATGTAATTTTATGCATTAATTATAAAGTAAAGTTTTTAGTTTGGCAAGTTGTTGCTTAGCTTTATGATACGAATGTGGTTAATTTGTACCAAACTCATATTTAATGTTGATGTCTTTATCAATGATCATTCAATGAATCAAGCGATAAAACTCTAACTCCTAATAAGACCCTTAAATAATCCGTACTTAAGAACCTTAGTTACAAAGAATTAAAGGTCGTTCAATCAAAACCTAATATTGAACTAAGCCAATTTCAAGTTTAAATCAAACTAGATTTAAATCTACCAAGCCTTCACTTGATAAGATTTACAAAGTTCTTTTAAGAACCAAAGAAAGGACTCTAACCTCTCAAATAATTGATAGTAATCAAATAAAATTCAACAATCATTTGTTTACAGCTCTAAGATGACTATTTATAGAGAGAACCTAAGTAGGAACAAAGTTAGAAACAAATAAACTTCATAAACATCAAAAAGAAAACCTTAATAAAATAAGGAAATTGAGTATGATGTCAGACACGGCTATGTTAGAAAAGTGACACGGTTGTGTTGCTCTCATACATGGCTATGTCACCTAAGTGACATGGCTGTGTCAGACTTGATTTTTGCAGACTCCCAAAACTTGTAATCAGACATGGCTATGTCAAAAGGAAGACGATTGAATTAGCCAAAATAGTCTTCATGAAAGTTGTAGCTCCCTATCTTACTTTCCATAGCATTTTGAATCACCTCAATCCGACTTCTGTAGCAAACTTTATAACCAAAATACTAAAGCATGCTACCAAGATACGAATTGTTAATAATTAAACTTAGGATCACATCAAGATCATATCCTTAAACTTTGTAATGCATCTTCAGGTCTCTTAACTTTAGCCTTGTAATTGATGCTTCATAGTTAAGTGAATCATCATATTGGTTGTGAGCTTGGTTCACATCATACCCTCCTTCCTCAAGAAGATTCATCCTCAAATCTTACCCATCTTCTAAAGTTGGCACATATAAGTCCTCCGGGATCAAATACAAACTCCTTAGTTGAAAGCTTCCACTTTGAAGTAATAACCTTCTCATGTAGCTTCAAAATAACTTAACCTTGATTGTACATTTGAAATATAAAACTTCTATTCTTGATCTTGTAAGGATTAAACTCTTGTTGCTTGCTTCTCAACTTCACTCGAGGGATGAAATCTCCAAAGGCATTCATGACCTTATAGGCATAAGGCATTTCAACAACATCATCAAATGGATCCTTATATGGTATAGAATCCTGCAAAATAACTTTTAAAACACTAGAAAAAGAAATATTAAAATTATTAGTATAATCATGATAATTCAACAACTCCTCATCTTTTCTAATGCTCTCAATCTCTAGCTTCTTCTTTTCACTCATGCCTTGCTTATTTTCTCCTATTAAGTATTTCCCATTTTCCTCACTTAGCTCACTCAACTTATTTTTAATACTCAGCTCAATCAACTAATTGTTAACACTCAATTCATTTTTTTTATTTTCTTGAGTTTTCTTGAGTTTTCCTCCCCAAAGTTTTCCCAATTGAAGATTGAAACTCTTTATTTTGTTATTTCATGCACTAGTCTTCAAAACTTATCTTTGGAGGTAAAGTTTCAATTTGGCACTCTTCCCTTCCATTCTTATCCTCAACTTGTCTCTCAACCACTTCAATGCCTTCAACACTCCTCAAATCTTTTTTATGCCCTTGAAAATGATTATGAAAATCCTTATAATAATGTCTTGGCAAAAATCTCTTTCACTTGATAGTCTTCATCTCTTGCCATGTAGAGATAGGTTCTTCTTCACAATGTCTTCTTGAAACCACTAGTTGATTCCACCAAGCTAATGCATAACCCATGAAACCAACGATTGCGAGCTTGACTTTTGTCTCCTCGGAGTACTTATGACAGTCAAACACAAAGTCTACCTTCTTCTCCCATGCTAAATATGCTTTGGGATTACTTTTGCAATAGAAAGTAGGCATCTTCATCTTTACGCTCCCAAGGTTGTTATCTTGCTTTCTACCATGCATTTGAATGCTTTCATCAATAGACTCGTCATCTTTATTAATCCATCTGCCTCTTCAGATTTGTATTGGTGTAGTTTGATTTGTAGTAGCTAAAGTGTTTTGACTTCGCTCCATCCTCCTTATTCGCTGTTGGACTCTTAATGGCTAGTCAATAATTGAGCCATTTGTTCTTGCATTTTCCTCATGAAAAGCTTCCAATCGGGATCTTTATCTACTCGACTTGAACTTGTCATTATAAATAAAGGAGCAAAAGAAAACCTCACAAGTAACACTCCCTCATGTGTTTACACTCAAAAGATGTCACTCAACACTCGTGTTTTACTCAATTAGTTTTTTACCCTCTATTGACCTCACCACTCGCCTTTTACCTCTCTCTAGTTCCTCTCTTTTAGTTCTTATGGAACTCAAGCTACTAATTATCAAATTAAGCTTAATACATCTCAAACAAAGTTAAATTAAACTCAAATTGACTATAGGAACCAACGAAATCGCAATAAACAAAGACAATAACCAAACAAAATGCGAGCAAGAAAATTTTGGAATAAGTGTTTAAACTACCCCAAAATGCAACTTAAGAATAATTCATAATTTGATATAGGTAAAGCACTTGAATTTTTGACTCCCAACATGGATTTAAAGAAAATTCAACTTGATTTTGTTTTATTTTATTTTTTTGAATTTGCAAATTTTTTTTATACTAACAAAAATACAAAATAATCAAATATAAGCGAGAATGATGGTAGGAATAACAAATAAATAAAAGGAATCACAAAGAGAATAGAGTTGATAACAAAATCAACACACAAGGAATAAATGAAAACAAGACTAAAAGAATTCTGGATTTTTTTTTGAGAATGAGAAGAACAATTAAAATAAAGATACGTACTTGATTATTTTAGCCAAAGCTCTGATACCAAATGATACGAATATGGTTAACTTGTACCAAACCTATATTCAATGTTAATATCTTTTCCAAGGATCGTTCAATGAATCAAATGATGAAACTCTAACTCCCAATAAGACCCTTAAATAACCCATACTTAAGAACTTTAGTTACAAAGAATTAAAGGTCGTTCAATCACAACATAATATTGCACTAAGCCAATTTCAAGTTTAAATCAAACTAGGTTTGAATCTACCAAGCCTTCACTTGATAAAATTCATAAAGTTCTTTTAAGAACTGAAGAAAGGACTCTAACCTCTCAAATAATTGATATTAATCAAATAAAATTCAACAACCATTTGTTTACAGCCTTAAGATGACTATTTATAGAGAGAACCTAAGTAGGAACAAAGTTAGAAACAAATACACTTCATAAACGTCAAAAAGGAAATCCTAATAAAATAAGAAACTTGAGTCTGATGTCAAACACAACTGTGTAGGAAAAGTGACACGGCTATGTCAGACTTGATTTCTGCAGACTCCTAAAACTTGCAATAAGACATGGTTATGTCAGATTTTTGACATGATTGTGTCAAAAGGAAGACGATTGAATAAGCTAAAATGGTCTTCATGAAAGTTATAGTTCTCTGTCTTAGTTTTCCATATCATTTTAAATCACCTCAATCTAACTTTTTTAGCAAATTTTATAACAAAAATACTAAAGCATGCTACCAAGATATGAATTGTTAATAATTAAGCTTAGGATCACATTAAGATCATATCCTTAAACTTTGTAATGCATCTTCAGGTCTTTTAACTTTGTAATTGATGTTTAATAGTTGAGTGGATCATCATATTGGTTGTGGGCTTGGTTCACATCACTTCTTCTTATAGTGCCTACTATCAAAAACCACATACTCACTTATATTATATAACTAGCTAAGTTACCGCGCTTCGTGGCAGGGAATAAGGCACAATAAAGAATGAAAAACATATATAGAAGGAAAATAATAAGAAAATATAGTTGTATGAGTTTAAATCAAAGTTTACATAATTTTTAAAAATAACATTATTGTCAAGAAAAAAAGTGAAACTGAGGAGAGCATAAAAAGTCACTTGTCAGCTTCAATGTTCCTAAAAAAAGTTGGTGTTGTCAATAAATGAAATACACTTATTAGGAGGCAGTAGAATATAGGAACAATAAAATGGCATAAAAAAGAGAAAAAAATTAAATAAAGAACAGAAAAAAAAATTAAATAACAGAGAAAGTCTCACCTCAAGAACAAAGCAATAAAAAAGTACCAAACAAACCAGAAAGAAAGAAAATAGATAGCACATATATGCAACATTATGTTATAGCCTGCTCAATTTTGGCAAGCCAAGCAGGCCCATGGTGGTGCACATGGGCAATTTTGTGCCTAAGACATGGGAGAAATAATGTGTGTGCATAAGTGTGTAAGGGAAGACTCTAGAAGGTGCTAAAAACTTGAAGAGAATGGCTAAGGTTGTGTGCTGCCAAGCCTTGCCAAGTAGCTCTCTAAAAGCTTCCATAAGAGCAAGGAGTGCTGCCTTGTGGAAACTTCCCATGTGTTGCCTACTCTATACTATACAAGCTAACTCTAGAAACTTCCCATGCTCTTGTAAATAAAGTAGTTTGCTAGAGAAGCTTTGTACATAAGATGTTTATAGAAATGTCTAGACCAATTAATTATAGCCACATATTAAGGAGGTAGGGAACCTATATAAAGGCCACCCCACACAATTGTAAAGATTGATGGCAAAATTAATAAAGCTCTATACATTTGCAAACTCAAGTACTCTCAACTCTACTCTACATTCATCTTAGACCCTTGCTGCCTACTTTGCTCACCTAAAAACCACTCTAACTCATATTTAGGCTTACTTAGTTCAACTTCTGTCGCAAGTGTGACTAAGTGCCACATGACTTGGCTAACCTCTAAGGCTAAGTTCGTGACAGGTGGTATCAGAGCAATGATTTCATCTTAGGTACCGTTGGTTGAGTGTATAGAGCATGGCAAGCGAGGAAGGAGTTATTGATGCTGCTTTGGTGGAAGAGCAACACATTGAATAGACTCGTGGGCATGAGGAGCAACACTCACAGTCCAAGCGAAGAAAATCCAAGGCTCCCACATATGAGCCTATGGAGTCCCGAGTTGCTGGTCTTGAGAAAGACCTAGCTACTGCAGCTTCGATGATTGGTGAGCTTAGCGATTAGGTTGACAACCTCATCCATGAGAATGTGGAGATCACCAGGGCTGCCAAGGCTATGATCGAGGAACTTAGCAAAGCCTTTAGAGGATAACTACTCTCCCTAAGTCAATAGTTCGTTGATCTACGAAGGACCCTTCAAGGCAAAGTGAAAGAACTTCGTAGCGAGATAGATGCCATTCGTCGAGGCAATCCACCCTTAACAAGCACTGCTGCCACTACTAGTTCCACTGCCCCTCATGGTTTAAAGGTCCCTAAGCCTACCATATATAATGGCATGTGCAATACCACTATGGTGGAGAACTTTTTATTCGATCTTGAATAATAATTTAAGGTGATGAACGTCATAGAGGATTTTTTAAAGATTAGCAATGCTGCCATATTCTTAAGAGATGTTGCTCAACTATGGTGGAGGAGAAAGCATGCCGAAAGGGAGAAGAGGCTTTGCATAATCAACATGTGGGAACAATTCAAGGCTGAACTCTGCAAGCAGTTTGCGCCTCGTAATGCTAGTAACGAGGTACTAAGCAAGCTACGTAGGTTAAGGCAAACTGGTAGCATTTCTAAATATATCAAGGAATCCACTACCTTGATGTTGGAAGCCACCGATGTGCCTGACCATCAACTCTTCTTTGACTTCAAAGACGGGTTGAAGGATTAGGTTAAAATAGAGCTCGATCGGCATGGAGTCCAATCTCTTAATGAGGTGATTGCTGCTATAAAGAACCTCAACGACTACTGCACTCAAGAAAACAATAAGAAGTCTAGCTCTTCTAAGAGTGGGGGAGGTCAAAAGAAGGACTTCAATAAAAGCAAGGAGAGTGGCTACCAAAAATCCTCTAGTAGCAGCTCTAAATATGAAAAAGGCTCTTCATATAAAAATAAAGTTGTTGCCTCTAAGCCTCCCAAACCATGCTTTATTTGCAATGGTCCATATTGGATGAGGGACTATCCCAATCGAAAGACAATGAATGCTAGTATGGCAGAATTTAACAAAGAAAAGCCCCAAGATGAACCCTAAACTAGCATAGGTTCCTTATAGCACTTGGGTGCTCTTTCAAAGCTCCTCTCCCATTCTATTTCCAAGGAGAGAAGTCTGTTATACGTTGACGCTTCCATTGAGGGCAAAATTGTCTGCCCTATGTTGGATACGGGTGCTATGCACACTTTTTATGGACATGCATAAGGCAAAATGCCTGGGCTTGAAACTGTCTAAGGTAATTGGCATGATTAAGGCTATCAACTCGAAGGCAAAGCTTGTGCATGGCATTGCGGAAGGCATGAAAGTGTAGGTGGGTGAATGGCAAGGTACGCTAGACTTAACCGTTGTACCTATGGACAACTTTAAAGTTATGTTTGGTTTAGCATTCTTCTATAAGGCCATCGCCATTCCAATCCCTTCCATGAGCTCTTTGTTGATCCTTGATGACTCTAAAGTTTGAGTGATCCCCTTAAAGAGCATGGCAAAATCAAAACCTGCTTTGATTTCTGCCTTACAATTCAAGATGGGTCTCAAGAATGGGGAATGCTACATCACAACTATGAGGGGGCTCAATGGCGGGGAAGATCTTGTGCAACCTACCACTTTATTGCCACTATTTATTGAGGCAGTCCTCAATGGGTTTAAAGACGTCATGCCTCCTGAATTGCCTAAAAAGTTTCCTTTAAAGCTAGATGTGGATAACTATATCGAGCTCGAACCTGGTGCTAAACCTCCTGCCATGGTACCCTATCACATGACACCTCTGAAGCTTGCTGAATTGAGTAAGCAACTCCAAGATCTACTTGATTTAGGCTTCATTCAACCATCAAAGGTCCCATACGATGCACCAGTCCTCTTTCAAAAGAAGGACAGATCGCTACGCACGTGCATAAACTATCGGGCATTGAACAAGATCAAAATTAAGAACAAATACTTAATTCCTTTAGTAGCTGACATGTTCGATCAATTGGCGAAGGCTTGGTACTTTTCAAAGCTAGATTTGTGTTTTGGTTATTACCAAGTCTATATTGTACCTAGTGACGTGCCGAAGACAACATGTGTGATGCGTTATGGAGCTTTTGAGTTCTTGGTCATGCCCTTTGACCTCACAAATGCCCCTCCCACCTTTTGTACACTCATGAATAAGGTACTCCACCCTAACCTTGATAAATTCATGGTTGTTTATTTGGACAACATTGTGGTGTATAACAACAGCCTTGAGGAGCATGTGCAACACTTCAAGCAAATTTTCCAAGTACTCCATGAGCATGAGCTATACATGAAGAAAGAAAAATACTCTTTTGCAAAGCAAGAAGTGGAGTTCCTAGGCCATCAAATCCAGGATGGCAGGCTGATGATGGATCCAACAAAGGTGTAAGGCATTCAAGAATGGCAACCTCCTTTAAAGGTGCCCGAATTGTGGTCTTTCCTTAGACTAGTTAACTACTATCAGTGGTTTATCAAGGGCTACTCAGCCATTGCTGCCCCATTAATTAAATTGCTTAAGAAGAACAAGGCATGGCAGTGGATTGATGAGTGCCAAATAGCCTTTGAGGCTTTGAAACAAGCAGTGTCTGAAGAACCACTCATAATGCTGCTTGACTATGGAAAGCCCTTTGAGGTGCACACTGATGCCTCAGATTATGCCATTGGAGGCGTACTCATACAAGATAGGCACCCCATTGCCTATGAAAGTTGCAAGCTCAACGATACGGAGAGGCGGTACATTGTCCAAGAAAAGGAGATGACTGTCGTCATCCATTACTTGTGCACATGGAGACATTACTTGCTCGGTAGCAATTTTACAATTTTGATGGATAATATGGCTACGAGATATTTTCAGACTCAAAAGAAGCTGAGTCTAAAACAAGCACGCTGGTAAGATTTCTTGGTCGAATTTCACTACAAGCTTGAGTAAAAGCTAGGTAAAGCCAATGTTGTCATTGATGCTCTAAGTTGAAAGGCTGAATTAGCTGCCGTTGCTGCTAGTACACCTCAAAGAACCTTCCTTGGTCGAATTAAGGAGGGCATGCAACAAGATTACTTGGCTAAGAATTTAATCAAGCTTGAGGTTTTTGGGATAAGGATGGCCTTCTACACACTGTTGGCAATCGTATTTATGTGCCAAAGTGGGGAAGCCTACAGAGAGAAATTCTAAGGGAGTGCCAAAGTGGGTTGGACATCCCCGCATGGCTCGCACACTCACTCTAGTCCACCAAAACTATTATTGGTCGTAGTTCAAAGATGATGTGGAAGCCCATGTGCAGACTTGTCATGATTATCAACAAGACAAGGTTGAGCAACAACAACCAGCTGGCTGTTTGTGTGTTATGATTCCATAAGTGCACGGGTCGAACAAGTAATATAGTGTGTCACTAGAGTGTCATGTCCCATGAGGATTGGTACTAAGACACCTATTAATCTCACTTGTTTATGTTTTTTGGCTAATATAATTAATTTGATTTAGACAAGCAATAAACTAAACTAATAATTAATCTAAAGGATTTAAAGAGTGCTAAGTAGTAATCAAAATAACCAAAGGAACAATCAATGGGAGAAGCATGTTGTTGGGATATTAAAAACCACATTTTTCATTAAGTTAACTTGATGTTTATATTGACTTCTTGATGCATATCTCAAGTTTATCAAATAACCATCAAGAGCCCTCTCTCGAGCGATACTCTCAACTCAAATATACATATGAATCAAATGAACTCAAAGCCATAGCTTAACTCTCATCATCACTATGACAGTAGCCACAATCAATCATACATGGCATTAAGAAAAATCCATAAGAGAATCAGATTATGTTAAGCTTTCTCAAGTCATTTAAAAAATCTAATAAGTATTTGTGGGTATATGCATATTGTATTTGTTGTTTTAATTGAATGCTATATTTTGGCCAGATATAGCTCTAGTTTAGATCTATGCAATGAGAATTGGAAGCCATATCAAACATCAACTTAACATTAAATCGAATGGGTCTCATCATCCCAACAACATAAGTAAATTTAGTCACACATCGCGATAATGTTCAACATCCTTAAAGTACTAGCAACTAAGCTCAACATTTATCAATCAATATACAAGAGAAAGGAAATAGCAATCATTATCAGAAGCTTCAGATCTCCAGAATAGCTTTCTTTCTTCCTCCTTCCTCTCCTTAATTATTGAGCTCCTCTTCTTTAGAATGAACTAAAATAAAATGCCGATCTCCTAAAGTGAGTATTCTTGCCCTTTTATAGCCTTGCCTTTTCGTCCTTTCAACACTCCACGCTTCTCTCTTTTTGTAGGTCCACGTCAACATCAAGCACACTAGAAGCGTGACACCCGCGATCACGCATTAAAGCCGTAATTGTGGCTGGAGCTTTGGCTAGCAGGAAACCGCAATCACACATAAAGCCACACTTGCAAAAGGCTTAACATCTCTAGGCTCCAGCATCTTGCACACACCCGCGATCGCGACAGTAAAGGCTTTGCTGCAACTCTACTCCTCTTTCTTTCTTTTTCTCTTCATCTTACTCAATTAAGCTCCCAAACTTCCTTTTCCCTGTCAAAATAAAGAAAAATCAAAAGTAACTATATTTATATGCTTACCTATACTAAATGCAATTAAAATCATGCAAATGGATGTTCTTGAGCCTCTTCCTATAACTGAAAGGCCTTGGGAAAGCATTTCGATGGATTTCATCGTTGCCTTGCCAAAGTTTGAAGGATTCAGAAGTATCATGGTCATTGTGGATAGATTTAGCAAGTATGCTATGTTCATCCCTATGTTGACAGATTGTAAGGTGGACGAGGTTACTCCCCTTTTCTTTAAGAATGTTATAAAGCTTTGGGGCTTGTCGAAGAGCATCATCAACGATAGAGACCCTTGATTTACCGACAAGTTTTGGCAAGAGTTGTTCAAGTTGTTGGGTACAAACCTCAACTTTTCTATAAGCTTCCATCCTCAAAGTGACGACCAAAGTAAGTGGATTAATACCTTACTAGAACTCTACTTAAGGCATTATGTGAGTGCACATCAACAAGATTAGGTAAAGCTACTCGATGTGGCCCAATTCTCGTATAACCTCCAACGAAGCGAGTCTACGAGCAAGAGTCCCTTCGAAATTGTCATAGGACAGCAGCCCCTAACTCTGAATGCCATTGCTGTTGGATATGGAGGAGTCAATCCTTCAGCATATAAATTTACGAGGGAATGACATGAGGAGGCGGACATCACAAGGGCATACCTTGGCAAGGCTACCAAACAAATGAAAAAGTGGGTTGATGTCAAGAGAAACCTAAGGGAGTACAACACTGGTGACTTGGTGATGGTCAAGCTCTTACCTAATCAATTCAAGTCCCTCCGCCAAGTGCACAAAGGCTTGGTAAGGCAATATGAAGGCCCTTTTTTGATAGTCAAGCGTGTTGGTGCTACTGCCTACCAGCTCCAATTCCCCTCAAAACTAAAGATCCATAATGTCTTCCATGTGAGTATGCTCAAGCCATACCACGAAGATAAGGAAGACCCCAACCGTGGCGAATCCAAAAGATCTCCAACTGTTGTTGTCACTGAATTCGACAAGGAAATTGAGGGCATCTTTGCAGATTAAGTGATAAGAAGAAAAGGAGTTCCTAGCTACACTGAGTGCTTGGTGAAGTGGAAAAATTTGCTCGACACCAAGGTTTCTTGGGAACGTGAAGATTTGCTATAGCAATTCCCCGAGCACAACGAAAACTATAAGGCTCAAGGTGTGATGAGGATGTCGCGAGATTGAGTGGGGGAGGGTGTTATAGTCTGCCTAATTTTGACAAGCCAAGCAAGCCCATGGTGGTGCACATGGGCAATTTTTTGCCTAAAACATGGGAGGAACAATGTGTGTGCATAAGTGTGCAAGAGAAGACTCTAGAAGGTGCTAGAAACTCGTAGAGAATGGCTAAGGCTGTGTGCTGCCAAGGAGCTATCTAGAAGCTTCCATATATGTGTAAGGAATGCTGCCTTCCAGAAACTTCTCATATGCTATATACTCTATACTATACAAGCTAACTCTAGAAACTTCCTATGCTTTTGTAAATAAAGTAGCTTGCTAGAGAAGCTTTGTACATAAGACATTTGTAGAAATGTCTAGACAAATTAATTGTAGCCACACATTAAGGAGACGGAGAACTTATATAAAGGCTATCCCACACAATTGTTAAGATTGATGACAAAATTAATAAAGCTCTATACATTTGCAAACTCAAGTGCTCTTAACTCTACTCTACATTTGTCCTAGACCCTTGCTGTCTACTTTGCTCACCTAAAAATCACTCTAACTCACATCTAAACTTATTTAGTTCAACTTCTCTCGCAAATGTGACTAAGTGTCGCGACTTGACTAATCTCTAAGACTAAGTTTGTGACAATTAACTTCCTCATGCTATTTATAAATGAATTTATGGATTGGAGAAGAAGTAATAGGCAACAATATAACAGTAGGGGCAGAATAGGGCTATTAAATGACAGACTGCATTTAATGAAAGATTAAGTAAGAAGATTTCTTTTAAAAAAATAAAATAATAATAAGCAATAACAATTTTTAAGAGACACAGTCATTTCAAATAGTAAAAAAAGAAAATAAAACGGCAATTTTTTTCCCGTGAAAAAAAACATGGACAACCGATATAGTCTAAAGTAAATACACAGTTATCATAATCAAATCAATAAATAATAAAAATAATTTTTATTTACAAAAAAAATCGCAGTGAAGAAGATTTGCCAAACTTAACGGAAATAGAAATATGTATGTATAGAACAGACCAATATAAGAAAAAAATGCCCAACCCACAAAGCAATGAGGATCAAGTCCATGATGGGCCTATTAAAGAAAAACAAAAACTTTTTACATTAATTAGTCTTGTTTAAAAACAGATGTGATTAATTTTTCTGCTGCAATTTTTTAATAAACTAATTACTCTATTTTCATAGACGAAATTTTTTTTTTCCTAATAATAACTATTAAATGATTAAAGTAATTTTGATTAATAGTGATAAATAAAGAAATAAAGCAATAATAAGATAGATATAAGATAAATACATAAAACAAAATCACAAAACCCAACATCTACAAATGACCACACAAAAAAGGGCAATTTTTTTTTCTAAAAACACAATATATCAGCTCAACCGTTTGGATTTAAAAAATAAAAAAAAATAAAAAAAAAAAATAAAAAGAGAAGAAGAAGATCACCTTACCGATATAAGGTTATAAGCATAAGCCAAGGAAACAATAAAAAAGGGCAAAACGTATCATTTTTCAGCAAAGAGTAAGGGCAACGACGTCGCTTTGAATGCTGGACAGGGACATAAACGTCAACTCTCAAGATAACGTCGTTTTCTTTAAGGGTGACTAACACTGCTTCAGTACACACAAACACGGTGGCAATATCGTGGTTTTATATAAATAAGAGGGCAGAACCAAATAGAAAAATGACAAACAGCCTGTTGCAATTTTGTAATTTCTTCAAATCGAATGGCATAAAAAGTATTGTAGACCTACAATAAAATTGATGTTTCAGTTTTATTTATATAAATAACATGTAAGGGCGATATTCTATAATTTTCTGCATTGTTTATCCCAGAACCACACAAGCAACATATCTATTACTTGAAAATCTACACATAAAATACATATTGAATTAAGATTTATGACACACATACATATCTCTTTCTAATTTTATTTTTTGAACATAAAATATTTAGAGCATGTCACATAAATTCGGCCGTCATTATGTAATTAGATCTTGACAAATAGAGGCAATGTTAGCGTAACTCTGCAAGTGTACGGATTGTGGTAAGTAATAAAGTTATAAGTAGCATGACGAAAGAGTAATATGTATTAACTAGCACAAATTAAATTAAATTGTAAGAATTAAATAAATTAAAATAAACTGCCTACTCTAATTAATTTAATTAAATTAATGGGGATAAACTAGAGATTGAGTTTGTTTCACTAGTTAGGAGATGAATTACAGAATTAAATTCAACTATTTCATTGATTACAGTCAATGGTAGATTACTCTAAATTACCTAAAGTTTTTTTCGAGATCATTTAAGCATGCCAAAACTAATTACCGTCTATTTTTATAGTAAAGTCAATTAATTAGGGCTTATTAAGTTCCTTAGCCATTTATTGATCCCCGAAGGATTCGTCTACTTTTGTGATCGACGTTCCTAAGTTTTATGAGTTATAAGCAAGTAAATAACTCAACTTTCGTTAACAGTAATCTACCCATAAACATGCAAATAATTGGGCCCTTAATTGAATACAAGACATTAAGCACAAGTTATAAAATTGATTGGAAATCAAATCATCAATAAAGACATAAAAATTCCAACAAGTCTAACAAGCTACTCCAAAACCAAACTCTAAAATTAAATTTAGCCAAATATGGTTTTAAAAAGAATTACAAATATAAAATAAATAACAAGAGAATGAAGAAGAAGAATAGATAAAACTCATGTGAGCGCGCTTCAATCTTCAAACCCTTATTCGCCTTCTTGAGCTCTTATTTGTAATTTTTTTGTATCTAATCCCCAACGACTCTCTCTTAATCTAGAGCCAAAATTCTCTATTTATAGAGAAAAATACCCAAAATTCGTCCAATGATCAAAATAATAATTTTTCTCCTTCAAAACCTCTTCCAAATAGGAAAATAACTTAACAAAACAATTTCTTAATTATTGATTTGAATCTCGGACTCTTTAGAAAAGTAAAATTCCTTACAAAAACATACTAAAAAGCATAAATTAATTAGAAAACTAAAAAAAATAAAATTAAGATGATAAACTAAAATCATAATAAAATACTAATTATAAATAATAAATTAAATAAAATATAAAAAAATACTAATAAATCCTATGGAAATGAAATGAAAAAATTATGCAATAATTGATACCAATAAGCAACATGCCAGTTTAATACAATTAGAGTAATTTTCTCAAAATTGATAAAAAAATTTCACTTATATGTCATAAGTGAGCTGTTGTTTTTAAGTCCTATAGATTTATCTTAAGCGTTGCATACTTGAAATAGGTAAAAATTTTATCAGAATTTTTTGCTTTATTCTTTAGTTAACCCAAATTTTATGAATATAACACTACAAGAATCTGTCGATTTAGCGACGGAATTCAGCGACAAAATTTTCCGTCGCAAAATAGCAACGGATTAGCGACGAAAAAAGCACATCAGGGACAGAATGTAGTCAAATAATAAAATTGATTTTTTTTAGCGACGGAATTATATTTCCGTCGCAAAATTAGCGACGGATTTAATTTCCGTCGCTAAATTAGCGACGGATTTTATTTCCGCCGCTAATTTAGCGACGGATTTCTATTTCCGTCGCTAATTTTTGATTTCAAAACTTTATTTTCATTTTATTCCAAATTTAAGCATGTTAAAATATTAATTAATGTTTATTTAAAACATGGAGATTTTTTTTATAAAATATTGTTTTTAAATTATGAAAATTGCATATGTTTTTTAAAGTTTAAATAATTATCATTTCATATATGAAACATATATATATATATACATATATATATATATAAATATATATGAAACATTACATATATGAAATGTTAATGTTACATGATTTATCTCTATAATAAATCTGTAGGATAATTAATATATGTACGTTTAAAAATTTGTGAATATTTATTTTTTAATTAACGTATA
>CATIWM010397944.1:0-10301 GCA_949671775.1 Mallotus repandus
TTTGGACAGTTTTTGAGTAATAGATAGTATTAAAATAATTTTTATGAATTATTTACTATTTTAGCTAATTATTAGTAAATTCTAGAAAAATATATGAATAATAATTTTATTTATTATTTATAAGCTTAGGTGAGTTTTTGGTTATTTTTATTATATATTTTAGCAATTTAAATATTTATTTGTAATTAATGCTATTTAATTGTAAAATTTGAAAGAATATATTTTAATAATGAAATTTAATTATAAATTAGGATTTTATTATTTATTTTGGAAATAAATGTCTTTTATGCTTTTTATTATGTAAATAAATTGAATTGTGGTATTTAAATGAATTTTTATGATTTTTGGTGAATTGTTGGAAATTATATTATTTTATTGATTGTGGGTGTGTTGATTCTCGGTTGGGCGTAATTTGTAGTTCGAGGGCCCAACCCGAGATGTTGAGCCTTGTAATATTTTGCAGTGTGTTTGCGTGCAAGAATGACTCTACTTTTGTAGAGAAATGTCCGTTTTACAAAGGAGACTATGCCAAATTTCGGATATATTTATCGTAAAATGTGACATCGGGGCGGTTCTAAGTTTTGAGTTTTAGTCGAGTCGTGTCATAGATTTAGTCGTTCTCTAGTAATCTGTAGAGTATAAAAATTAGGAATTTATTTCTAATTATTTTTTTATTATTATTTTCTTTTAGCTGCAATACGAACTAGGCCTTCAGGATTGGGCCAGCCGAACCAGGGTAGAGGAACGCACTCGAACTGTGAGTTATTATTATATGTATGCATGACATGTAGAAATATATTATAGGCATCCATATTTTAAATAAATGTGAATTTTAATATGTTATATTGCATTCATTTTTAAATATTGTTATTATCGCATTATTTTATATATATAAACACAATCATTATTTGTGTATTTTGCATACCGTGCATATTTTATATAATTTTAGTATTTATTTAATTTTGAATAAAATATTTTTGGAGGATAGCCGTAGAACGTGCTACTTAGTGAGCTACCCTAGGACTGTGTGCGTATCGGTACGTTAGAATGCTAGGTTTGATAATTGATTGATATTATGGAATTTATGATTTGAGTTATGGATTATCCGGATTATGGAGGTTTCATTGAAAGGCGTGACTGCTGTAGCTCGATGGACCTTTTAGGGTCTCGGGGCCAGTCATGCGGACTGTTGTAGCTTGATGGACCTTTCAGGGTCTCAGGGCCAGTCCACTTACTATTGGATAAGAGAACATTATTGGAACTAAGTGAGCCTGTCGGCCAAAGAGAATTCTGTGATTTGATAATGTGAACTTTTAGAGTTCTACTTCGATCCTCTAGTAAAACAAAATACGAAAAATATTTTCAATCATTTGTGTGAATTGTATGAATAATTATATAAATATAGATATACGAATATTATTATTGATGCTTGTGTGAACGTGCATTAGATTACATGCATACATATAATAATGATTCACTCAGTAAGGTCTGACCCCCCTCAATTATTTTTCAGGATTCTTCTCGTCAGACCTTTCCTAGTAGTACTCTTTGCTAGACTTTTTCTTCACCGACCGATTTATGTAAATCTTGAACTATTACTTTCTTGTATTGTTTTAGACACTACAGTACTAATATGTACTTGTAGTAGATTATGATGATGTTGTTGACTGAAATTGTGTACCTGACTAATTGTATAAATATTTTATCGATATATTAACTATGAAAATTTCTTTATATTACTAAAAGTTTTAATTCTGAAGTATTTTTATATGTATGATTGATGTGTAAATTTTGTTTAAGGCTTGCTATGGGTTCCGGATTCATGTGAATTCTTGTTCCCTGGCGCCGGTCATGACCCCCGGATTTGGGTCTTGACAAAGTTGGTATCAGAGCATAGGTTTAGTATTATGGACCTAGGTTAGTAGAGCTGAGTTTTCTTTGAAACTTATGCAGCGATTAGATTCGATTACATCTTTGACAGTCTTCTTTGCTTTTACATTTCCGCGTAACCGTTAGGATGTTTGTTTTTGTATGAATTATGTTTGTTTATGTCCTTTTCAGAATGAGGAGAGCACGAGTTGCTGCACCGATTGTTGAGGCCGATGATGATGAGTCTTATTAGGATGAGGCTCAAGACCCTGTGCCGCCAGTTAGGTGTAGGGGTAGAGGTAGAGGTAGAGGTAAACCTCGAGGAGCGGCAGGTCACCGTAGGTGGAGAGAGCTGCAAGATAAGGAACATGCAGACTAGAATTTAGAGGAAGTTGCCTTTTCACTAGGAGTTCAACAGGGTGTAGCTGCTATGCCCCAAGCAGTATGACAGATACAACCTCTACTTCAGTAGGGCATGTCAGACCTAGAGGCAGCATTGTTTTACACTAGAGTCGGCAAGATATCATTTGATGGGACTTCATATCCATTGGATTTTCTCTACATGATCGAGTCGAGGAGTCAGACTCATCGAGTTATCAGTTGAGGGGTCAACACTGGATTAGTTCGTTCAAGTCTTCCAGCCTCATATGACAACATTTACCTGGGCTTTATTTAGAGAGCGGTTCATGAGACGTTTCTACCCAGAGCCTATGCAGATGAGTTATAGACTCCAGCTGACAAACATTTCCAGAGGCGACAGGTCAGCAAAGGAGTACACTAGAGAGTTCCTCAGACTAGGTCGGTATGTAGAGGACTTGATAAGAGATCAGTATTTCGCAGTCACTACATACATTGCTGGATTGGGTTCTACATTCGCTGGGATGCTGACTACAGGCCTAACACTTGAGTCAGTGATAGAATTGGCCAATGAGATAGAGCTCAGACTAATCAGGCAAGGAGCTATGCTTGATTATTATCAGATGGGAGGTATACAGGCAGGAGGATCTCAGAGCATTCAGTACACTACATTCAGATTAGCTCCAGCAGTTAGCAGAGAAGATTTACTCAGCAGGGCCAGAGACCTCTGCATAGGGTTCAGAGGAGTAGCAGACATGGCCGCAGTTGAGCTCGCAGACCTGTTAGATTTGGTCCAGGAGCGTCTCGCAGTAGGAGTGGCCAAAGTTTTGGTTATGTCAGCACGGGATCTGTAGCCAGTGCTTGCCAGTTGTGCAGGAGAGTCCACCAGGGATAGTGTTATATGGCTCAGGGGGCATATTTTCAATGCGGACAGACGGGAAATTTTGTCAGAGTGTGCACTTATTCTGGTTCTCAACAGTAATTTCTATAGTATTCCACTGCAAGTGTAACTCTAACTCCCTATCAGCGGCCACCAGCTCAGTATCAGAGTACTTCACAGTTTGTGGCCTAGCAGGGGTGAGGCAGAGGAGGCAGAGGTAGTGCGAGAGGCTTTGGTCAGGCTTCCACCAACAAGTAGGGAGGCAGAGGACAGGCCAGAGTCTTCACTCTCACCCAGCAGGATGCTCAGGCAACCAATGTTGTTTGTTGCAGGTACACTCCCTGTATATTTCTTTGATGCTAGAGTGTTACTTGATCCGAGTGCTACTCATTCTTTTGTTTCCTCTATTTTTATGTCGAAGTCGAGTTGGCAAGCCGCGAGGATGGCAGTTCCTTTATCTGTTGCCATGCCTCTAAGTGATTCATTAGACACTGATATTGTGCATCCTGGGTGTCCGGTGTTGGGAGAAGGAAGAGAATTGTCAATGGGCTTGGTGTTGCTAGATGTGATGGATTTTGATGTGATCTTTGGAATGGACTAGTTGTCTCAGCACTATGCCACTGTTGATTGTCAGAGTAAAGAGTTGATTTTCAAAATTCTGAATGATGAAGAATTTAAGTTTGTGGATGACAAGAGTTCTATACCTCAGAATCTTATCTCCGCCATCACGGCTAGGAAGATGCTGAGAAAAGGATGTCAGGGATACTTGGCATAAGTCAGGGATACTACAATGGAGTATACATCCATCTCAGATGTTCTAGTAGCATGTGAGTTTCCAGATGTCTTTCCTGATGAGTTGCCAAGTTTATCACCTCACAGGGAGATTGAATTCTATATTGATGTGGTCCCAGGCATAACTCCTATCTCGATGTCGCTTTATAGGATGGCTCCTACTGACTTGAAAGAGTTAAAGGAGCAGTTGCAAGATTTGCTGGACAAGGGTTTCATTAGACCTAGTACTTCTCCTTGGGGTGCACTAGTCCTGTTTGTGAAGAAGAAGGACAGTACACTTAGATTGTGCATTCATTACAGAGAGCCGAACAAGGTGACAGTTAAGAATAAGTATCCCCTTCCAAGGATAGATGATTTGTTCAATCAGCTTCAGGGTGCACAATTCTTCTCTAAGATTGACTTGAGGTTGGGTTATCATTAGTTACAGATCAGCAAAGTCGACATTCCTAAAATGGCATTCCATACTAGATATGGCCACTATGAGTTTTTGGTGATGTCATTCGGGTTAATTAATGCACCAACTACTTTCATGGATATGATGAATAGGGTGTTCAGACCATTTGTGGATTATTTTGTAGTGGTGTTCATTGATGATATACTGGTGTATTCAAAAAGCATGGAAGAGCACATATATCACTTGAGGGCAGTGCTTTAGACACCGAGAGAACATTAGCTTTATGCTAAATTCTCAAAGTGTGATTTCTGGTTGGAGAGTGTAGCATTCCTTGGGCATGTAGTGTCTAAAGATGGTATTCAGGTTGGTCCACAAAAGATAGAGGCAGTATCTGAGTGGCCTAGACTGACAACAATCACTGAGATTCAAAGTTTCTTGGGTTTGGCAGGTTATTATAGGAGGTTTGTTCAGGATTTCTCAAGAATTGCAGCACCTATGACCCTCCTAACTCAGAAGAATGTGAAGCTCGTATGGTCAGAGGCTTGTGAGAATAGTTTTCAGCTACTGAAGGAGAAGTTAACCACAGCTCTAGTGTTAACTTTACCTAATGGAGAAGACAAGTTCGCTGTATATTGTAATACTTTCAGAGTTAGCTTAGGTTATGTATTGATGCAGAATGGTAGGGTAGTAGCTTATGCTTCCAGACAATTGAAGAAGCATGAACAAAATTATCCTACTCACGACCTAGAGATGGCTGCAGTGATCTTTGCTCTCAAGATTTGGAGGCATTATTTGTATAGGGTGACTTGCGGGATTTTCACTGATCACAAAAGTTTGAAGTATATCTTCCAGCAAAGAGATATGAACTTGAGGCAAAGAAGATGGTTGGAACTTCTGAAGGATTATGACTGTGATATCCTGTACCATCCAAACAAGGCTAATGTGGTAGCAGATGCCTTAAGTAGAAAGTCCTTAGGTAGTCTTGCTCATATTAGTGTGGAGAGAAGACCTTTGATTCAAAAGTTACATCAGTTGGTGGATCAAGGATTGATGATGAAGATAAGCATACCAGGTGGATTGCTAGCTCAATTCAAAATTATATTAGTGTTAAGGGATAGGATCAAGGTAGCTCAGAGCTGAGATCCTATTCTAATAGAGCATGTGGAAAAGATTCGT
The DNA here is from genome assembly GCA_949671775.1 of Mallotus repandus. Lineage (NCBI taxonomy): Eukaryota > Viridiplantae > Streptophyta > Magnoliopsida > Malpighiales > Euphorbiaceae > Mallotus > Mallotus repandus. The sequence continues at coordinate 5,469 of CATIWM010397944.1, forward strand.
GAAGGGAAATTCACTGATTTCAACATTGATGATGAAGGTGTTTTATGGATCAGTAGTAGGTTGTGTGTTCCTGATGTGGATAATTTGAGAGAAGAGATCCTAGAAGAAGCTCACTATATAGCCTATAATATACATCCAGGCAGTACTAAGATGTACCACATTATAAAGGATCCTTATTGGTGGGATGGATTGAAGAAGGATGTAGCTAATTTTGTCTCTAAGTGTTTGACTTGTCAGCAAGTGAAAGGTGAGCATCAGAAGCCTTCTGGGAAGCTTCAACCTCTTTCAATTCCTGAGTGGAAATGGGAGAGAGTCACTATGGATTTTATGATAGGGTTACGTCATTCAAAGGATGGATATAATTCCATCTAGGTGACAGTGGATAGGTTAACCAAATCAACTCATTTACTAAAGCTACTTATTCTGTAGCCAAGTTGGCTAAGCTGTACGTCAAGCATATTGTGTGCCTTCATGGAGTGCCTGTTTTTATTGCATCTGATAGAGGTTTTGTATTTACCTCTCGATTTTGGTAAAAGTTGCAAGAAGCAATGGGCACTAGACTTAATTTCAGTACTACTTTTTACCCTTAAACAGATTATCAATCTGAGAGGACGATCCAGACACTTGAAGATATGTTTAGAATGTGTGTAATGGATCTTGGAGACAGTTGGGATGATCATTTGTACTGGTAGAGTTTGCTTACAATAATAGCTACCATAGTAGTATTGAGATGACACTGTATGAAGCCTTATATGAAAGGAAGTGTAAGTCCCCTCTTTGTTGGAATGAAGTTAGGAAAAAAGAGCTAACTGGACCAGAAATTATTCATAATGTGTCTGAGAAAGTTACTTTAATCAGAAGGAGATTGGAAACAGTAGCTAGCAGAAAAAAAAAGCTATGCGGATTCGAAGCGCAAATATGTGGAATTTCAAGTTGGGGACTACGTATTTTTGAAGGTGTCACCTATGTAGGGTGTTATGAGATCTGGTAAGAAGGGAAAGTTGGCACCGAGATACATTGGACTTTTTGAGATTCTGGACAGAGTTGGAATGGTTGCCTATCGGTTGGCTTTGCTTTCGAAGTTGTCGCAAGTGCATCCAATGTTCCACATTTCGATGCTCAGGAAGTATATTTCAGATCAATCGCACATGTTCCAACCCCAGAGTGTGGAAGTGAATGAATATCTGACATACAAAGAAGAACCAGTTGCAATTGTTGACCATCAAATTCGCCAGTTGCGTTCGAAGCAAAATTCGATGGGTATAGTATTTTGGAGGAACAACAACATGGAGGAGTACACATGGGAGACTGAGGCTAAGATGCAGGTGGCTTACCCTTACCTCTTTCCTCGATGAATTCTTGTTTTCAATTTTTATTTAAAATTCGAGGATGAATTTTTTTAAGGGGGGAAGATTATTATAACTTGAACTTTTATAAATTATAAAATTAAATTTTAGGATTTGCAGTGTTAATAATTATTTTATTTTTATTGATTTATGATATTTGATTATTAGTGAAATTAAATTTGAAATTTTGTGTTGAATATTATTTGAATATTATTATTATTTATGTAAAATGATTGACTTAGTGTATTTTAATACACTTTAAAAATTTTAAGTGTGTAGATATATATATATATATATGTGTGTTTGGGAGGAAATAATAAAAATTTGAGATATTATTATTTTAAAATTATTATTTTATTTTTATTAATATTATTTTATAGAAAAAAAAACGTGAAAATGCAGTAGCTATTCTCTTCTTCCACACCCAAGAAGAATAACATCGGTGTCCAATGAATCACTTAAAGGCATGGTAACTGATAAAGGAATTGTCATTCTCGTAGCTTACCAACCTGATTTTGAAGCAAATAGAGGAGACAAAAAGGAATGGGTAGCACCCAGATCAATCAAAATTTTAGAATCAAAATAACATACTGGGAGTGTACCTGCTACCATTGCATTAGATGTCTGAGCATCCTGCTGTGTGAGAGTGTAAACTTTGGCCTATCCTCTACCTCCCTGTTAGTTAGCAGAAGCCTTCCAAATCCTCTAGCACTGCCTCCACTTCCTTTACCTCATCCCTGCTGGGCTACAAACTGAGTGGTGCTCGAGTACTAAATTGGCGGTGATTGGAACTGAGCTGAAGCTACACTAGCAGAAGAAGACTGTGGGAATTGCTGCTGAAATCCTGAATAAGGGCATGATTTGGCGTAGTGCCCAGTCTATCCTCATCTAAAGCATGCTCCTGGAAGTATATAGCACGATCCCCGATGGACTCTCCTACACGTCTGACAGGCACTAGCTGCAGATCCTGTGCTACTATATCCTGAACTCTGACCACTACTGCTACTGGTAGCACCTGAACCAAATCTGATAGGTCTACGGGCTCCATTGTAGCCATGTCTACCACTCATGTGAACCCTATGCGGAGGTCTCTGGCCTTGCTGAAAAGGTCCTCCCGACTGACTACTAGTGCCCAATTAAAATGTTGTATGCTGGGCGCTCAGAAATCCTCTTACGCTGGCATAAAATGCCGCTACTTCTAGGTATAACATAATTTAAGCTCCCTGCTGAATTAGAGGCTGCATAGGTGGTACGTCCTGGGGTATAGCTGCTGCACCCTGCTGAACTCCTAATGCATAGGCAACTTCCTCAAATTCCTAGCCTGCAGGTTCATCATCTTGCAACTCTCTCTGTCTACGGTGACTTGCCGCTCCTCTGGGTCTACCTCTACCTCTACCCCTATGCCTAACTAGTGGCACAGGGGGTAGAGCTTCATCCTAGTAAGACTCCTCGTCCTTGGTCTCATCGACTGGTGGAGTAACTCGCGCTCACCACATTCTAGAAAGAACAGAAATAAAATATACAATTCAAACAACAACATATATTCTAACGATTACACAAAATTCTAAAAGGAAAGAAGACTTTTCAAGGACGTAATCGACCCAAATCGCTGTAATAGTTTTAAAGAAAACTCAAACTCTATCAACCTAGGTCAACCACACTAAACCTAGGCTCTGATACCAACTTTGTCATGACTCAAACCCAGGAGTCATGACCAGCGCTAGGGAACAAAAATTCTCACTAATTCGGAACCCGTAGCAAGCCTTAAACTCAACTTACACCAAATATAACCATAAATTAGCCTCATAATTAAAAATTTTAATAACAATAAGGAATTCTCCAATATCATATCATAATAAAATATTTTTACAAAATATTCCAGTACACAACCTCAGACTATAACATCATCATAAACTACAACAAGCACGTACTGCTACTACAGCATCTAATAAATACAAGAAAGGATAGTTTAAAAAAATACATAAATCAACCGGTGAAGAAGGAGTCTGGTGAAGAAGGAGTCCGGTGAAGAAAGAGTCCAACGAAGAGGTTAGGTTAACTAGGGGAGGTCTGAAAAGAATAATCCTGAAAAATAATTGAGGAGGATCAGACCTCACTGAGTGAATTATGATTATATATATGCATGCAACCTAAAGGTACATTCACTCAAGCATTTATATTAATATTTATATATTTATTTTATACATGCATTTCATGCAAATGCTCAAAACAATTTTTATATCAATACAGTAAATGAAACAAGTGGAGGATCAGAGCATAAACTTAAGAATGTCTAGAACCTCAACACTCAACCTCACTGGCCATCAGGCCCACTTAAATCCAATAATATTTCTCTTTTCCAATTTCGTAGTGGACTGGCCCCGAGATACTAAGTCAACCAAGCTACCACAGTCTCGCTACTAGTATGACTGGCCTCAAGACACTAAATCAACCGGGCTACCGTAGTCTCGCTACTAGCATGACTGGCCCCGAGACACTAAGTCAACTGAACTACCGCAGTTACACTACTGGTATGACTGGCCTCGAGACACTAAGTCAACCGAGCTACCGCAACCATACCACTCTCAACCACAAATCTCAATAAATCATTTAATCATTTCACACATCGATTATTATATCATAACCTAGCATCTAGCGTACTGTTGCGCAACAGTCCTAGTGTAGCCCACTATTCATATCAACAATAAAAACAGCATCCAAGTCAAGAACATAATATTCACATTATATATATATATATAAAATAGTAATCACCATGAAGATAAATAACAAAAAAAGGCTTGATGCAATATGACATATTTATTCACATTAACACAAATATATGGATGCTGGGTAAAAAATTTTACATGACATGCATACACATAATAATAACGGACAAGTGGAATGCTCTCCTCGGTGATAACTCGACTGGTCCTGTCCTGTAGGCCCTACTCTCAGTAGAGCTATAGGAAAAATTAATAAAAATAATTAGGATTAAAATCCTAACCTTATACATTCTAGATTTCTAAGGAAAAACTCGATCTAGACATGACTATAATAACACTCAAAACTTAACATAGACCGATGTCACGTTTTATAAGAAATCTACAGAAAATTTGGCAGAGTCTCATTTGTAAAACGGACATCTCTCTACTAAAAGTAGAGTTGTTCCTGCACACAAACACACTTTAAAATTATCCTCAACTTCACATCTCGGGTTGGGTCCCCGAACTACACTTTATGCCCAACCGAGAATCAACACATATAAAAATATATAATTTTCTCAAATCACTGATATATTATAAAATTCATTTTTACTACCATAATTTAATTTATTTATATAATAAACATATAAAGGAAATCTATTTCCAAATAAATAATAAAAACTCTTGTTTATAAATAAAATTTCATTAATGGAATAAAATTTCCACTTTACAATTAAATTAGTATTATTTGTAACTAACTATTAAAATCATTCAATAATGTCATA
>CATIWM010397958.1:0-21111 GCA_949671775.1 Mallotus repandus
TTATTTTCCCTTTTCTATGTTGTTAATTGTTTTCTTTTGTTATTGCTTAATCATGTATCTTGGCTAAGTCCTTTGTTTGTTAGAATTGCAAGGAAGAATGACTCAATGAATTACATCTTTATTTTCTTTATAGTACATGAATGATTTGATTTTAATTGAGTGTTTAATTAAATTATATATGCTTGATCACCATATATGATGTGTTAATCAAATTATTCACAACGAAAGTTGGGGTAATTTGGTGGACAAACAATTGAATTCACTTAAGGGATAGGAAAGTACCTGGAAACAAGAAATCCACTTTGAGGGATTAAAGAATTGGCATGGAACTTCATGGTTTTTGTTTATCTCTATAATGATATGAAAGTACTTATAGACTCTAGATGGAAATGCCCTTATTTGATCAACGACGATTGCACTTAAGGATTTTAGGCCATATTCTCCAATCATTGCATGTATTCATTCTTTGTTATGATTCATTGATTAATTCAGAATTATAGTTCTAATAAACCATCTTTACTTTGATATTTAGAATAATTAGTGTAGTAGTAGATTAGAATAGTTAGAATAATCCAACAACTTCCATTATTAATATATTGCCTATCTATCTTATTATTTATTCAGTTAATATAAAATACAACATTCCCAGTGTTCGACACCCTACTTGCTCTATCTAAGTCCTAGAGACTAGGGTATACAATTCTACCTGCTTCACTAGCCCACGATCACAATAGAAAAATTTAAACTTGAGAAATTTATCATTCATGATCGCTGAATTTTTGCAAGCGTGGAGTAGGCACCAGAGCTAGAATGACGAGCAATTAGCAATCGCGTTCTTTTGCGTGATTGCGGCGGTACCTGGGAGCATAAAAATTAAACAATATGATTGTTACTTGTTCAAACAACAAAACTAAAAATAAAAATACAAGTAACTAAGCACAAACATAATTAAAATTTAGAATAGATTAATAATAAAATAATAAAATCATGATAATTTAGGTCGTTAGCTTGACCACGCCCCTATGATTCTATGTGTCAAGTTAGTGTGGAAGATGAGCATCCTCTATCCTTGATGTTAATCAATGCTTGATGCTCTTCTCTTCCATCCTCTATTGATTCAGGGCTCAATTTTACCCTTTAAGGAAGCATACTTCTTAGGGATATACACCATTGTAAATGATTGCTTAGCCTTCCTTTTTAGACTCACTTTTGACTTGGCTTTCTTTACCTTATTTTAAACTTGAGAATTCAAAGAATTTTGATTTGAGTTAGGTTACTGCTTCTTTAAAATCAGTTTCGCTTCCTTGATTTCCTTGTTCAACATCTTTCCTTCTTCATGATAATCCTCACTCTCTTTATTTTCTTGATGAGCTTGTTCATCATAAATTCCACTTTCTCTTCTCCAACTCTTAAGGTAATCTTTATCTCATATACATCAATCACAACCTTTTCTATGTTGAGAAAAGGTCTCCTTAAAATTAAGGGCAATGCTTGTCTTGCTCAAAATCTAAAATCACAAATTCTATAAAAAATACAAATTTATCAACTCTGACAAGCATATCTTCAACTACTCCATATGACTTTTTAATTGAGTGATCAACAAGTTGAAGAGTCATATTTGTGTTTATCACATCTCCAAGATTCAGTTCCCTGAAAAGAGAAAAAGCCATAAGAATAATGCTAGCTCCTAAATCACACAAACATTTAGGAAATTCTTTAGAATAAAGAGTGCAAGGAATTGTAAAACTTACTGGATCTTTGAGCTTGACTAGAATTTTTCTTGAAATAATGGAGTTTCAAGTCTCTGTTAGAGGCACTGTCTCGTTGTCATTCCATTCCGCTTATTGGTGATAATATCTTTAAGGAACTTTGCGTATTTGGGCATTTCATTCAATGCTTCTGAGAGAGGTAGCTTTAACTCTAACTTCTTGAAGGTTTCCAGAAATTTAGCAAACTATTTCTCATCATCATTCATCTTCCTTTGCCTCAAAGGAAAAGGTAACCTTAAAGTGTACTTAGATGTGTTAATGATGGGTGGCTACTCCACTTGAGTTTCTCTTGATTCTTCAAGCTTATTTTCTTGAATTTTCTCTTGCACATCTTCAATTTTTACCTCTTGATTCTCTTTATCATCATCAACCTTCACTAGTATGTGTTTAGGACCTTGAAGCTCTATATCACTTCTCAAGGTGATGGTTTTCACTTGCTCTTTCGGATTGACTTCCGTGTTCCTTGGAAAGTGTCCTTGAGCTCTAGTTGCAACCACATTTGCCATTTTCCCAAGCTGAACTTCAATGTTATGAACTGAAGAAGCATGATTCTTAAGAATTTGATCATACTTGTCATTTTGGCTAGTCATTTTGGAGGTGATAGCATCTAAGAACTTGTCAAACTTTGTCTCCGTAGCTGCAAACCTCTTATCAATAAACTTAGCTTGGAATCTCGGTAGTGGTGGTGGTTTAGAGAATTGATTAGATAATCCTTGTGAATTTTGATTGCTGCTCTATAAGAAATTGGGATGGTTTCTCCAACCTTGGTTGTAAGTGCTTGAGTATGGATTTTTGTTTGGTTGCCTTGGTTAGAATTGATTCCCAACGTAGCTGCAACGCTCTAATGTTCCATCCCCATACTTTTTTCCACTTCCATAACCACACATAATTGTTAAATGATCAAGTATATGGCAATGCTCATAAAACATAACTGAAGAAGAAGGTGGAATAGTATTACCTCTTGTTGCCAAGCCACTAATTTTCTAATCTAATGCAATAAGTTGTGCATGAATGGATGTGACATCACCAACTCCAAGTTTCCCTCCTTATTTAGGAGCCAATTTTTTTTCTAATGGCAATAAGCAATTATTGTTAGCCATTTCTTCCAAGAGTTCGAAAGTACCTTCAACAGTTTTCCACATGATTGATCCTCCAGCAGCTGCATCGATGGTGTCCCTAGTGGATCTCATTACACCATTATAGAAGGTTTAAATAAGGACGTCCTTAGGAAGACCATAGTGTGGACAACTTCGTTGTAACTCTTTGAATCTTTCCCACGCACCATACAAAGATTCATCTCAAATTGCTAAGTAGTTATGTCTTTAATAATCTTTACCGTCTATGTGGGTGGAAAGTACTTAGCCAAGAATCCCTTCACAAGAAGATCCCATGTAGCGATGAATGCTGGTGGCTGAGAGTTAAGCCAAGCTTTGGCTCTATCCTTAAGTGTAAATGGAAAAAGTCTTAAACAAATGGCATCATCGGAAACTCCATTGTATTTGAAGGTATCACCAATCTCCAAGAAGTTTGCTAGATGCATGTTTGGATACTCTAAAGGTCAACCATGAAATTAGACAGTAGATTGAATCATTTGTAGAAGAGCAGGCTTGATTTTGAAGCTATTGGCTTGTTCATTCGATCCAGGGATACTTTGTTAAGCCCATCTAAATCGAGCATAGCAAACTCGAGAAGAGTTTGCTTTGTGGCTGCTTGTTGACCTCTTTGTTGTGCTGCCATGTCTGTAGATGCACTCCTTGATCTTTTATAATTCTCTTTCTCAAACTTAGACAAATCCAAAACAAAGAGCAGTGGTTCTTTTCTTGCATATTTTATGTTGCGCATACATAACCATAAGAGTACCTAAACAAAGTAATGTATGTCAAAACAGAGTATGAAAAACATAAAATGCCCTAATCTAAAACAATATTAACTAATTGTGATGTTAATTGCCCAATCCCCGGTAATGGTGCCAAAAACTTGTTGATGACCACATGTGTATGGGTCGACAAGTAATAAAGTGAGAGTAAAGTATCATTCCCTCGAGGATTGATACTAAGCACCTATTAGTCTTAATTGTAATTGTTTAGAGCTTATAATAATGATTTGAATAAAGTAAATGAAGAACTAAATAATAAATAAACAAAGGAATATAAATCAAGCGATTACTAATCAAAATAATAAATTAAATAGACCAATGGGAAAGGCATGTTGTTGGGAGATTAAGCACCACATTTTCATTAAGTTAATTTGATAGAATAGATCAACTCCTCAATGCATATCTCAAGTTTTTCAACAATCATTTAGTACTCTTTCTCAAGTAGCTACTCAACTCAACAAGCATTAGTTAATTGAGATTTATAAACATAACTTAATTTTCATCATCACTATGAATATAAACCAACATAAAGCATGCAAGGCATTAGACAAAACCCATAAGAGAATTAGATAGGATTAAGCTTTCTCAAGACATTTAATCAATCTAACATGTGTTTTTGGGTCTATTAGATCCACCAATTCTCATTGCATAGATCTAAACTAAAGTTATATCTAGCCATAATACAACATTCAATAAGATAAAAAAACACAATACGCATTTAAAAGGCATTAGGCAAAACCCATAAGAGAATTAAATAGGATTAAGCTATCTCAAGATATTTAATCAATCTAACATGTGTTAGTGGGTCTATTAGATCCACCAATTCTCATTGCATAGATATAAACTAAAGTTATATCTAGCCATAATACAACATTCAATAAGATAAAAAAAAACATAATATGCATTTAAAAGGCAATAACATTCATCAAATTAACATTAAATCCAATGGGTCTCAAAATCCCAACAACAATAAAGAACTTAGCCAAACATGGTTATATAATCCATCATTCAAATATTCAAATACAAAGTAAGAGATTAGAAATAGAAAGGGAGTGAGAAATGGTTATTAAAAAGCTTGAATTTGCAATGGGTCTCCTTCCTTAGCTTATTTTTCTCCTATTTCTTCTTCTTCTTCTCCTTACTTGTATTGGTGAGTGTTGTGTGAGTGAGAGAGTGTGTAAAATGTGTAACCCCCAAGCAATTCTTGCCTTTTGTCCTTTTTAGCCTCTTTTAGAATATGTCCTTTCATCTCCCTTAGATTTTTTCTTTAGAAAAAGTACAACTCAACATGTTTTGTGCTGAAAATATGCTACCCGCCATCACGCACAAGTCGCACTGAAGGTAGAAGGGCCTTTGGTGAAAAGGTCACGATTGCGCATACTCCACACTCATAATAGAAGCTTAGCTGACAGGAATACACGATCACACATGAGATGCGATCACAGAAGGCTTGATATCACTTTGGTGTTGTAACCTTGGCATTCCTATGATCGCGCTCGCAACAGAAGGTCTGCTATGCTATTGCTCTATTTTCTTCTTCTTCTTTACTTTTTATCTTCACTATTTACCTCCTTTACTCCTTTTCCCTATAAAATTCAAAAAAAACTTATAAGTATCTAATTCTATATGCTTTTATATACTAAATGATCATTAAAATAAATGAATAAATGCAATATTAAGTCTAATTCTATATGCAATTTGGCATTAATAAGAGGAAGCTTGTAGTCCTCTTCTGTGATTCAACACTCTGTGCCACTCACGAGTGATGCTCACAATCATGAGCCACTCGTGAGGGCATTATGGTAAGCCCCAACAGCTAATTCAGGCTCTAACGACCAAATAATTTGATGGTCACAACTTGGACACTGCCCTTATGATCGTGAGCGGCAGTTTATCTGCAAAAAGCTGAAGAACATTAAATGTTGAAGAGAAGAACTTGGGGAAGCAGTTAATGGCCCCAACATCCATATTTTTTATGCTCAGCTATATAAACATGTTTTGGAAATGCATTTAGAAGGTATACACTTTGGATATTCAATTTCTTCTCGTTAGCATTCATTGAGCATTAAAATTCTAATATAACTTTCTTGTGTTTATTTAACTCTTTTGAGAGTTGGATGTGTGTTAGAAATAGGACTTCTACTTCATTTAATTCTTAGGATAGGTTAAGTAGGAAGTGAGGTTGATTTCTAAAGGAGTGTTTCTCCATTAAAACATTTGGGTTTGTGGTTAGAGCGAAGCCTTAGTTAAAATCTCATTATTGTAAGGTTTAGAGTTGATCCTAAAAACTCTTGTAATCTCGATCTTTGTGAATAAGATTATTGTGGGGATTGAAAATTCTAACTTGGGGATAAGTTAGGTGGAGATGTAAACTCATTTGTGAATCGAACTCCTTCTTCCATTCTCTTAACCTCTCAACTTTATCCTTGCTTAAGTTTCTTAATTTTTTTTAATTATTCAAAAGCCCTATTCACCCCCCTCTAGGGCAATTACATGTATGATATGACTTTGGCAAGTCTAAAATTCTACAAATCAGGCATAGCTATGTGTGTCTAGTCATATAGTTGTGCTTGAGTATCTCTTCATTTTCTTTGAAGGATCTTTCCATAAAGGAAAAATTTTTTTCCCAGAAACTGAATATGAGAATTAACACTGCATTGATGTAACAAGACTCATGGATTGGTTAGAAATTTATTGGGTTCAATGATTGACTTAAGGTAAAAACTGAGGGCTTGGTAGTAAATGGCTAAAAGTGCTTCTTAAATTTAAGTCCATTTTGTAGAATTCAAAGATTCTTAGCTTTCCAATAGACATCAAATCTAAGAACAATATCTTTTCCTGGTAGAGGTGAACTAAACACATGATTCCATACATGATATCTTATAAAAAATTAAATTTTTATAGGTTGTTTGGTTTATAGGTGGTTTCGAAAATCTCCCCATTTGCTGCATAGAGATATTTAGAGAGATTTTTCAAAATTCCCTTGGAAGAGCATTTGGATTTAGAATGGTGGTTTTTCCTCTTATATCTATTAATACAATGAGCTTAATAAGTTTAGAAAAGGTAATTGGATTGATATGAATGGAGGCTAAAGGTAAGGATGGCTTTCATAAGTAAGTGTTATCACTTTTTCCAATGAAAATTGCTGAGAGTATGGCAGTGCTTCCTTATCTGAATCGGAGGTTTCCACGTTTGTATCAAGACATATTGCAAAAACACTTGTTGGTGAAAGCTCGTCTTCTTTAGAGAAGAATAATTCAATATTAGCATTTTTCAAATCAATTACTATTATCTGCTAAATATGCTGGATCTTTTTTGTTGTCTTCTTTATTTTTGGGGGACAGTTCTTAGCAAAGTGTCACATTTTTCAACAAATATAACATTTGTTTATAAGTAAAGAATGAGACACTTTGTGGAAAAATAGGACACTTTGCTAAGAACCATCGCTCAAAAACAAAGAAGGTAACAAAAATGATCCAGCATATTCAGCAGATAATAAAAATTTATTTGGAATATAATGATATTGAATCACTCTTCTTTGAAGAAGATGGGCCTTCACAAAAAAGGGTCTTTGTAATATATTATGATATAAACTCGGAAACCTTTGATTCAAATGAGGAAGCATTGACATACTCTCAACAATTTTCATTTAAAAAAGTGATAGCACTCACACATAAAAACCATCCTATACCTTTAGCCCCCATTTAGATTTATCTAACTACTTTTTCTAAATCTATTAAGTTCATTGCATTGATAGATATTGGAACCAGAACCACCATTTTAAATCCAAATGCTCTTCCAAAGGAATTTTGAAAAAATCACTCTAAATATTTATATACAGTAAATGGGGAACTTTTTGAAACCACTTATAAAATTAAACAACCTATAAAAATTCAATTTTTTTCTAGGATGCTATTTATGGACTCATGTCTTTGGTTCACCTCTACTAGGAAAATATATTGTTCTTGAATTAATGTTAGAATGGGCATGCCAATATATTATTCTTGAATATATGTTAGAATTAATATATTGAAAAGCTAAGAATCTTAGAATTCGACCAAATGGACTTAAATTTAAGGAGTACTTTCAGCCATTTACTACCAAGCCCTTAGTTTTCACCTTAGATCAATAATTGAACCTAATAAATTTCGTACTAATTCATTAGTTTTTGCTACATCAATGTAGTGTTGATTCTCATATTCAGTTTATGGGAGAATGTTCTTTTCCTTTATGGAAAAAAAAAACTGAATTTTTTATTTCATTGCTTTTAAAAAAAAATGAAGATATTAATCCTACAAAGGAAACTCATCCAAGAATGACTCTTACAGATTTAAAGCTAGCTATAAAAGAATGCAATCAATTGAAAAGTCAAGGTATGATAGAACCTACAAAGTTAGAATGGGCATGCCAAGCTTTTCACGTGAATATAAGATCTGAACAAGCTAATGAAAAAAAAAGATTGGTAATAGATTATCTACCTTAAAAGTTCTTTTTGAGGGATGATAAATTTTCTCTACCAAAGATTTCCTCATTATTCACTTTCTTGTCTAGTGCCAAAATCTTTTCAGAGTTTGACCTGAAAGTTGGATTCTGGCAACTAGGAATAAAAGAAGAACATCGTTATAAAATAACCTTTTATATTCTAAATCACCATTATCAGTAGACAGTGATCCCGTTTAGATTAAAAGTATCTTAATCGCATTTTTAAAAAGTTATGATCAAAATATACGAACCTATTTTATATAGTTCTCTCGTGTCTATTGACGACATCCTGCTTTTCTTATCAGATAAGAAAAGCAATGAAACTCTTCTTAAACAATTTGATGATCTGACAAAAGAATATGGAGTAATGCTTTCTCTTTAAAAGATGCATATTAGCAAAAAAGAAATTGAGTTTCTCGAAAGGCAATTTAAAGATGAAAGCTATAAGCCTAATCCACACATTGCCTTAAGACTACAAAAATTTCATGATAATACTTTATTTGTCAAACATATCAAGCAGTTCTTAGGAGTCCTTAACTATCTCAAGGACTTTATTCCTCGTATGATAAAGAAGACGGCGCCATTAAGAGCTTTGTTGAAAAAGCATCCTCCACCATGGTCTAAAGAACAAACCCATGTAGTTAAAATTTAAAAGAAAACACACAAAATATTCTAGCATTGTAAATTCCTGCTGATGGATAAAGAATCCCTTAAACAGATGTTAGTGATCAATTTTAGGAAGTTATTCTGTTAGAAGAAGACAGCTAGAAGAAAAAAAGAATTTGTGCTCTTGCTAATGGAAATTTTTCTAATGTAGAATGCCACTATCATTCAACATTTAAGGAAATTTTAGGAGTGAAATACGGAATCAAGAAATTTGAATTTCATTTTATGGGACATCATTTCTAGGTAATCATGGATTTTTCATCATTCCCAAGGATATTGGATTTCAAAGGGAAAACTCTTCCTCATCCACAACTACTTTGATGGAAAGAATGGTTCAACAAATATGATTTTGGAGCGGACCATATGAAAAGAGATGAAAAATCTCATTTCTGATCTTCTGAGCAGATTTTTTGTCTCATGTTCAATAGAAACTCTGTGCAAAATAAAAGTTTTACCTATGATTTTTATGTTTTAACCCACAAATTCAAATGTTCTAAGCAGTTTTCTTGTTAAAGGAATCCCACCTAAACTCCCAAACCACATTTCTATGACAATCCTTACCAACATTGCTTTTAAGCTAATCTTGAATACCAGTCCCACCTAATTAGACAATTCTACCCAAATTTTCTTATAAGGTTAGGATTTCATCTTGAATACCCATTCTCTTACATTTTTAGTTTTCTTGAAAGGTCTTAATAAAAACTTCTATTGGCCAAAAGTGTTATTAATCCTATTTTGGTACTTATGCCATCTGTACTATATAACATTTGATCTATAGCCTTTGACACTCTCGAGATATCTCAAACTAGTGGAAGAAGGAAAGAGATCTAATCCACACTTAATCACTTTTCTCAGATGGATTCAAAAGATTTCAAGATGGATATCTTAGTTAAATAATAATGCTTATACTCAGCATGTGTCTTCCTCTGAAGGATGTCACTCCTTTATAATTTTCCACAAGCCATGCTTAAAAATCATAAATGAATTCAAAACAATTCCTAGTTTCAATTTATACCAAACATATAGATTCTCAGAGATCCATCATCTAATGTCTGATGTTGATAAGTTCTCCAAATAGAGAGAATTCCAAAGGCACTTATTTAAAAAAAATGGAAAGATTCTTAAAGAAATTTGGCCCAAAGCAAATGAGGATGCACCATATGAGGCCCACCTGACTGAATATGGGTAGAGGCTTTTAGCAGATAAAGAATTTTGGATAAAAGCTCATGACCAAAATTAAGCTCAAGTTCAGCCCAATGCCTGACGCAAAAGGTAGCCTAATTAATGAAAATTTTATTGCACCATGGAATATCACTAATGAACAAAGAAGGCCAATTGCAAGATATTCTCAAGGATATGCCTCAGACAATGATTATAGTGGAGATGAAAGTAATCTATAACCTTGCCACGAGCCAATTATCAAAATGTAGCCACATTTCATTCATCTTTAACTCACTCTAGATAAAGCATAATATTATTGTATTGGTGTTTTAGTGTATTATTGTACTACTGTAATTATCCTTCACGTGAATTATCTTAAGTCTTTTCCATTAAGATATTATTGAATCTTTCACGTGATTGTATTGTTAATTTTATCTGTTAGATGTCATGTGTCTATATAGTTGTATTCTTAGAGTTGAATTTGATTGGATGTAATCTAATTGGTCTATCGTTTCTAATAACGCTCCTCATCACTATATAAGGAGGTTACTATTTCTTGAAGAATGCAGAGAGCTCTTTACAGACACTGCCTTATAAATAAAACCATGAGTTTCTAAATTAACTCTCTTCTTCTTCTGAAGGTATATCTTTTTAGTATAATAATCTTATCTCCACGTAATTAGTAAAGAGCATGCTCTGTACTTACGTCGATAAAGGATCATGTACATAAAAAATTTAATAATAGAAGATGATCATGTTTACCAACTTCATTAAGACTATAAATTTAATTATAAACTGTATAATTTTTTATAATGCATAAAAAAGGACATGCAAAGTTGGCTGAAAATTTAAGGAATATAAGTACAACCTTGTGCTAGTTCATGATATGCTTATCTTGATCATGCACTCTGTTTAGATTAAACTTATAATTTTAATAGAGCTCTGAAAAATTGGTATTATAATGGCAGAAGGTTGTAGTAGTCAATGGAGTTAAATATTAGGGAACAATCGATTCACTTTTAAATATTAAGGGATGGAATAGTAACTATGATCAAACCTCAAGGGGCAATTGTCATTATCCATTTTAAGAAAAAGTTTTCCGCAAGTGTAAAATATTTTCTTTTATACCCTGTAAGCTAACTGACTACAGTTGTTCTTTCAGTTCGCCCCAGCAAGAAATGAAGGAATGGAAACACTATGGAGAGAGAAAAGGCTGTACCCTATGCTCGGCATTTTCTTACTGGTGTCTCTTTTGTACTTAAGCTTCAATAACAACATCAGCTTTCCGTTCCTTCAATGGCTACCCAATATGGGTTTTGTCTCTACCAACTCCACACAATTCATCATCATCGATGGCGGTGTTAAAGGTGATCACGAGTCGTCACCTCTGTATGTTAATGGGTGGAACTCCTATTGGTTGATGGAAGAGAGTGTGTGGACTGCATCAAGATCCAAGGTATCGAAGATGTTTAGGGCAGGAGCTCAAATGGGGTTGACTGTTTGCAGGACTTGGGCTTTTAGTGATGGCCATGGTCCTAATGCTTTGCAGCTCTCTCCAGGTGTCTTCAATGAGAGGGTCTTTCAGGTTTCTTTTCAATTTTTTTTTTTTTTTTTTTTAACATATAGACTTGTACCCAACTAAGCAAATTGTTCAAGAAGGGGGTCTAGTTGAGGTGTTTCACTTTTGTGCTATGGTTCTCGAATTGTGAATAGGATATAGTTAAGTATTCTTATAAACCTACGTTAATGGGTTCGTTGATAGCCTAACTACGTCTCTATGATCAAATCAACTTCATGGTATTGGTTGTAATGCTATTAGAATCACTTATTTCTATGGGTAAAACCAATTTACTACTTTTCCTTTAGTACTTGAGCACCATAATCTTATTTGTGAATTGCTTTGCTGCAGGGATTAGACTATGTGATAGTTGAGGGAAGGAAGAATCACATAAGGTTAATCCTCAGTCTAGTGAATAATCTGGATGCGTTTGGTGGAAAAGCTCAGTATGTGAGGTGGGCACAAGAAGCTGGATTTAATGTCTCTTCATCGGATGATCCATTCTTTTCAAATCCAATCATTAAAGATTACTACAAAGCATATATCAAGGTTAGCTACCATATTTCATACCTACCAGGAAATGTTATTGGATTCTGGATTCTATATTAATGGTTGGACTGCGTCATGGAAGCCTTCGTTAGCCTTATCAATAGCCAAGTGTCCGTAATGTGCATGATTCTGTAGCTTGACATTTAAATTTGAGTTTACGATATTAGGAAGCTAGAGTCAACCATGTCAATTATGTTGAGTTACATATAATTGTCTTTCATCTGTTAACTAACTCCACTACGTATGCACTTTTCTCCTACCTATTGATGTGGCATGGTTTCAAAGCACAACTACGGTGCTCAATTAGACAGTGTTTCCCTCCCTGCCCTAGTGATTTGAACATGATACTCTCAAAAGTGAGAATCAAAAGTTTTAGCTACTGCTTTGTTGCCTTGGGGACATTATGTCAAATTTGTGACATTTTCATTATATGTTCCATACAGCTACTGTAAAATTCTGCAATCTCATGAATTTCTATCTAAAGTTTTCACCTTGAAAAAAGTGCATATCTTATATCCACTACTAATTTATTGCCTTTTCCCTCTTAGGGTGGTTTTGAATGCAAGTACTATATCTAATTGCTTAATGATCCTGTGAAAGACATTTCATCTCTCTTTGAATTTAGTGTCATCATCAAGTTCTCTACAGGATATTTTAGCAGCAAGTCAGCAACCAGAAATCATACCTGTATGAAGCTTTGTTTTCATTATCATATTTTAATAATGAAGAGGCAGAGTGATCATACATCTCATGCATGGAGATTTCTCTATATATGTCAAGGAAAAACAATCTAGGTTTGGTGTATGGATAGTGACCCTTAATATGTGAGTTTCTCTCCGCACTTGGAGGAGTGTTATTAAAGAAACTGTATAAAAAAAAATTGAAATTCTTATTTTTAAAAATCAAAGGAGATGCAAAAGTGTTGCATATATGCAAATTTTAGGACTCAATACAAATGTCAACAGTATTCTTCTCATTCAAATAGCATTTTCACTGCTGGACTCGCAGGAATCTTATCTGTGTTAGGCTTCTTCTATCATTTGGATTTGGTGTTTTCATTTCTTGAGAAATCCTGTTATCTGACAAAAACTCTGGTTTGGTACAATTTTCCATTTCATGGTGTCATCTGCTAGACTAGTTTCCACTAAAGTCCAATAATTATGGTAATGAGTTCTGTTTCAACAATATTACAGATTGAGAGTGCTGGTATTTTATGTCTCTTTTTCTACATCATTGTGCTATTTTTGTTCTTCTGCATTTCAGGCTATTGTGACGAGAAAGAACTCGATAAGTGGAATCAGATATTGTGAGGAACCAGCAATTTTTGCTTGGGAGCTCATGAACGAGCCTCGGTGTGCATTGAGTTCATCAGCCACTGTCCTTCAGGTGAACTTTGAACTTTTCTTATGATGATTGCTGTATTTCAGCATTGCATTTGGAAAGCAAATGACCAGAGAATAAGTTGTAATATGTGAAGGGAGCACATGTGTGGTCAGAATGGAGGATTAATTTATAGCAAAATTGTTTCCTTCAGCTGATTGTTCTAATGTGGGATAGTATTTTAATTTCTGTATGCCACATTATCAAAAATATTTGCCTGCTTTTCCTTTTCAAGAAAATCTTCTGATTTAATATTACTTGATTTTGTTGTAATGTTTCTTATCTGTTTTCTTTGACTGAAGGCCTGGATAACTGAGATGGCTGCATATATCAAAAGCCTGGATACAAAGCATCTAGTGACTGTTGGACTAGAGGGGTTTTATGGCCTAAACACAGCAAACAAATCAGAAGTGAATCCTGGGAAATGGGCAGCCTTACTTGGATCAGATTTTATACTGAATTCAGCAATTGACAACATTGATTTTGCTTCAGTTCACGCTTATCCAGACAGCTGGTTAGTAATTCTCATTATGGTATGTAATTTGGTGTTGGTACTGTGAGTTGGCAAGTGTAAGGGTCTAATAACAAGAACCATTATAAGGATGCTTCATCAGATTTATCTATCATCTGGTTGCTGTATTACTTGACATCATTGGAAGGAAAATTTCTAAGATTTTGTTTGAGTTTCAAGCATTTATACATTCACTTCATAGTAACACTAGCGCATTATTTTACTGTAAGTGTCTGAATGCTGTTTCCTATGCTGTTAAAGGGTGGAATGCTGGGATTTGATTCAAGTTTTGGCTAGTTTAAGTTGCTTGTGCTTTGACTTGCTCTTTATGCCTTCTGTGAATTGAGGTGAGGAATGTTAGGAATTAATTAGTCTAACTTAAATGTGTAATCCCACTCAAAGAAGAACAAAAACATATATTTTTGAAAGAAAATGAAACTTCTTTGGTTTTGTTGATTACTTGATTTATATTGAGAATTCAGTAGCACGTAAGTTTGATAGTTGATGTTAAACTAATTGCTGGTGGCACCTGGTTCATTGTACAACGTTAGCATCTACAAATCATTAGTTCAGTAGGTTTGTATAAATTCTCAGTTTGTTCTTACTTCTTCTGTACATTCATTGTAGGATCCCAAATGCTGCTTTTGAAGAAAAAGCAGATTTTCTCTCTCTTTGGATGGATTCCCATATAAGTGATGGGGACTCTGTGTTGAGGAAACCTATTCTTTTTACAGAAGTGGGCTCTAAAGGACAAGCAAATAAGAAAGGAGTAAATGACACGGATGTTTTTTTGAAAATTGTATATGATAAAATTTATGATTGTGCAAAAAAGAAGCAGGCTGGTTCAGGAGCTTTAATTTGGCAATTGCTAGTTGAAGGAGTAGGGGAATACAGTGATCAGTTTTCCTTTGTTCCTTGGAATTATCCCGCTACCTATAAACTGATACAAGAACAATCATATAGGTTGCAACATCTCTTGACCGAGGGCAGAAAAAATATTGAGCTTCATTGGAGGGGTCTTTGATTCAATAACTTGTATATACTTCTCAAGATGGGAGGTTGATAGAACATTTCTTAAAACATAATACCTGCAAAGAAAGAGGAAAAACTGATAATGATATGGGTTTGATTAATTCTTTGCAGAATCAAGGCTAAGAAACTGGATGTTGAGTTGGTATCGACGGGCGTGCTTTCCAAACTTGTCAAGTTTCCCTGGAAAATGCTCTTTTAAAAACTGTAAATGCTATACTTGCTGTAATTATATAGTTGTCATTGTGATATTCTTTAACTATCATTGTGATATCCTTCATATGTTATTTCTTCTTTCTCTTGAGGTCTTAAAAACACAAGATTAGTATCTGTATATGGACAGCCATACTTCATTTGTGTGGTAAAAAATGCAGTTTTTACATGGTACCATGCTGCATGAGGGCAAATTCATCAACCACATCAGCCGTATAACTGACACAAAAGGTAATGCAAAATAGCTTCTTCCTCCTGAAATCTAACTGCTCCTTGTCACTTTGAACCTTCAGCTCTCTTTTAGTAAATATCAACATCTTTCAGATCCCTTCTGTAGATATGGACCTCAAATGATGTTATGTACACCTCGTGTGAGCTGGTCTGATTTATTGATGAAGATCTATGGTTTATTATTCGTGAGTGAAAGATATGGATGCTGCTTTGGCAATTAAATTTCGTTAAACAGCATCATTGTTATCATTAAATATCTCTACAATTTCATGGTTGACCACCTCTCTTGAATTAAATTTATACGCTCTGAGTGCTTAATTGTATTGAAACTAACCCTAATTATGAGCCAACACAATTTTCAACCAAGTTATGATAAACTCATAATGAATCCTCAATTGCTTTAACTCAGCAACCCTTTTGGCAGAAACCGTAATAATCCACTCTTAAGCAACCTAATAGCCCTGATGCTACGGAAACCTACAACCATTTTAATTGTATAAATAATCACCAAAACTGATGTCCAAAAAAAAAGGTCACAAAAACTTATCAAACTGAAACTGGATTGACCTTGCCTTTAGTTCAAGCAGGTTGCAAGCCAACTCGAACAGTAGTTTAATCAACTAATACTTTGATATGAAACATATAATATATATTTTTTGACTCATAATATTTATATATTTATTTAAATTTATTTGTTAAAATAAATTATAATTTAGCCAAACCCATACTTAGCCATATGTACTTGTAGTGAAAATCCTAACTCCTCCCTATACGTAAAATTTGACCTCATAGGCACCTCAACTTGTAAAATTTATATATTTTAAACGTGTCCATGATGACTTGGCAAGGCAAGCATCATACGTGCTCCTACTAAGTTTTTGACTTAGTTTTCTTTTATAGATAAATTTCATTTTACTCTCCAGACTTATATTTAAAGTTCAAAAAAGGTCAACCGATTATTATATAGACAAAAAAATATTTAAACATATATTTTTAGCTCAATTAACTTTAAAAAACATTATTTTACAACTTTTATAAATAAATGGTTTATTTTAAAAATAAAATTATCATAATTTTAAAAAAATAAAAATAATTTTGATATTTAAAAAATCATTAAAAATTCATCTTATGAAAATAATAAATTTATAAATTATTATGAATTCTACAACTATACATAAATAAATATTTCTAAATTACAATTAAAATAAATGAATATTAAAAAAAATTCTATTGATAGTTTAAACTCAAATTAATTATTATATATTCTCTACTTAATTAATTTAACAATCTAAAAAATTAATTAGAATTATTTTTTATTAATAAATATTTTATTCAAAATAACAATTAGTTAATCCAAAATTTTTTTTGAAATATTTTAATATTCAAAAAAGTAAAAATAATATAAATCAAATAAATCATATTTCATCTATCATTTGATCAAATAATTATTTATGTTTCATCTGTTTTGGTGTTTACTTGTGTGAAATTAATATCCTCATATTAAATTAATAATATGATAATTTTAATTTATTAATACTTTTTAAATTATACTATAAATATTAAAATAAAATCATTAATATTTAAAGACTGCATTATATTTATAATTAAATTATAAAATTTTAAAAATCAACTAAATAACCATCAAATTTATTTATAAAAATATAATTTTTATTTTACTTTTAAATATACATTATTGAAGTCTATTTGTGTAAATAAAATATTTTAATTTTAAAAAATTAAAAATATACTTATAATTTTAGTTTTAAAATATTAAAAATATGAAAGTGTGAATAAATTATTAATATTAATAAAAATTATAATTTAAAATAATATAAGAATATTAAAAAAGTGAAAGGAATAAAAAGATAATTTTTAAAAATTAAAAGTATTACTTAAGAGTATTACAAAGAAATTTTTTGTTGTTGTGGAGTGTAGAATTAAGCACGGAAGTGTTTAAAAAATATAAATTTTACAAGTTAATGTGTCTATAAGGTCAGACCTTAAATATAGGGAGGAGTTAGAATTTTCACAAGTACAAGGGGCTAAGTATGGGTTTGTTTATAATTTTAATTGAATATTTTATAAATTCTAAAATAAAAAATATTTAATTTTAAATTGTTTGATAAAATTATTTTAATCTATCACCAAAAATAAAATTCAATTACACAAATAAGTATGTACAAAAAAAAAAGTCATAAATTCCATTCATAGTATCCAATTTTTAATGAAAGTCTCATTACAGTATCTCACTTTCAATAAAGGTCCCAATACACTAATATATCAAACATGCAAATGTCATGTCATAAAGTGTGACATATGGCGCCACACCAACATCACATGTCACACTTTAATAATTTGACCCCACATATCACATTTCTATGACGTGGCATTTTACATGTCTGACACAAGCATCACTCACTATGTCAGATGCCATATAAGTCCTTATCTTTGGCCGGAAATTAGATCCACACACTATTAGTAATTAAGAAAAAAGTTATATTATTTTAAGCGACAAAAAAAGATAAAATATCATAATAAAATTTTCACCGAAGGTTGGATGAAATGAGTTAAAATTACCCTTGAAATGAGCATTTCCATTTTGCTTTTTAAAAATTTTTTACGCTGAATCTATGTCAAGACTGTCAATTTTTCTTAAATTAAATTTGTGCTCTTGCGATATCACCATTCTTAAAGGTGAAATTGAATTTTTTTTCTTTTTTCCATTTCTCAATAAAATTTGCCATATATTTGGCATTAAACAAAAACAAAACTACCATAAAATGATAAAATCTTTTCTATTTAGGATTTTTAGATAAATACCCCAAAATTTTAGCTGAATAACTAAAAAACCTCTTCTTTTCATTTATTACTCATGCAACCCAGAACGGAAAAATAATTACGTGCGTGTGTGCCTTATTAATCATTGGCATCTTCTTCTTCTTTGTTTTCTTTTGTCTACAGCCTTAATACCGTAGCTTTGAGCAAATCGTTCTTGGATACACTGCCCCTTCATTCTTCGACTATGATATGCACCACCATTACCACATCCATCGCTCCTACCACCATACACCTCAGCTATCCAAATTTCATCGAGTCCTTTCACATCAAATTCACATAGGTTGCACCTACAGAGCAAGATTCATCAAATAGAGTAATCTCCATTAACCTCTCCAATAAAGATCTCTCTAGTACCCTTCCTTTAGAACTCTCTACTCATACCCAATTCGAAACCCTTTCTCTTCAAGGCAATAAGCTTTCTAGGGATCTTGCAAATCTTGCAAATTTATCAGATTTGCAGACTTTGATTCTTAATACCAATAATTTCACTTTTATTCCTTCTAGGTTCTTTAAAGGTCTTACTAGTTTGCAAACTTTAAGCATAGGCACCAATGTTAACCTCACTGGTTAGAAACTTCCTATTGATCTTGCTGAATCTACAACCCTTACATCTATAACGGCCAGTCAAGCTAATATTATTGGTTCTATTCCTGATATTTTTGAATCTTTCCCCAGTTTGCAACACCTTCGCTTGAGTTTTAATAATTTAATGGGCCCTTTACCACTTTCTTTTGCTGAGTTTGGGATCCAGAATTTATGGGTTAACAATCAACAAATGGGTTTAATTAGCACCATTGATGTGCTTTCTTCAATGACCAGTTATCTCAGGTTTGGCTTCAGAAGAATCAATTTACCGTTCCAATTCCAGATTTGTCAAAATGTGAAAGCATCTTCGATTTCCAACTTAGAGATAATCAGTTTACTGGAGTTGTTCCTGCTTCTTTGGTTTCACTTCCTAAATTGGTTAACGTTTCTTTGTCAAATAATAAATTTCAGGGTCTTTCTCCTGCATTTCCATCTTCTATTGCAGCTGTTACTGATGGGAAGAATAATTATTGTACGAGTTCTGGGAATGCTTGTGATCCACAGGTGGCAATAATGCTTGCGATCATTGGAGCTTTTAGGTGTCTAACTAAACTTTTTGATGACTGGACTAGGAATGATGCTTGTTCTAATTGGGACTTTGTTACATGTGACCCTTAAAAAGAGGTACTACTGTAAATTTAGCAAAGCAAGGTCTTTCAGGGACTATTTCTCCTGCATTTGCTAATCTCACTACTTTGAAGAATTTGTATTTGAATGATAATAATTTGACAGGCTCTATTCTTGATAGCTTGACTACTCTTACTCAGCTTCAGGCTCTTTATGTTTCCAATAATTTATTTGGGAAGGATCCAGAGTTTCCTAGTGCACTG
Organism: Mallotus repandus; assembly: GCA_949671775.1. Classification (NCBI taxonomy): domain Eukaryota; kingdom Viridiplantae; phylum Streptophyta; class Magnoliopsida; order Malpighiales; family Euphorbiaceae; genus Mallotus; species Mallotus repandus. The sequence goes on from CATIWM010397958.1 coordinate 19,679, forward strand.
AAGTTTACTACTACACCTAGTAACCCTTTACTTGGAACTATTGTAAACCCAGGTGGCAACTAGAAGGCAATAAAATTTAAGAACTTTCAAAGACTTTTCCAAAATTTGTACTATTTTGTTTTATTAATCATGGCTTGCAATGTCACAGAATTAAATTTGTTTACCTCTGATTCCCACATAATTATCCTTTATTATTATAAGTAGCCTCATGGCTACTATGTAGTTATTATTATATAGAAAGTATTCTAAATAGGGTATTCAATACAATGAAAAATGGAGTAACAATTTCATTTTTAAAAATTTTAAAGTGATTGGAAAAACCTGGAATATTTTTATTTATTTTTCGTTTAATTTTAGTTTATTTTCCACATATGAAACAATTTCATAATACCTTTCTCTATTTTTGATTGATTATATTATCATTATTATTAATTGTTTTATTATAGGTAGCCTCATGTCTACTATGTTAGCAGTTTCATTCATCATTGCTGGGATATAAATTCCAAAGACATTAAATTTAAAACATTTTTTGTACACTTTTGGTATATTTGTAGTTTATTTTTTTGTATATTTTATGTTTCTGATACAACTACTGTACATTTTACGTTTTTGATACAATATCATCATTTCAATATATTTTAAGTTTCTAATAGAATATCATTGCACTAAAACAATAAATTTCATGTGTTCGCTACTTAAATAGATTAAAAAAATTACTACTAAGTATTATGAATTTTTATTTTTTAAATATTTTTATACACTTTTGGTTTACTTTTCTTATATTTTTAGTTTACTTTTTGTATACTTTATGTTTCTAATGCAATATCTTCATTACAGTATATTTTACGTTTCTAACACAATATCTTCATTACAGTCTATTTTACATTTCTGATACAATATCATACACCAAAACAATAACTTTCATGTGTTCGCTACTTAAATAGATTAAAAGATCACTATTAATTATTAATGAATTTTTATTTTTATTCTAAAAAGTTAAAAAAAAAAAAGCATGTGAAGCTAAATTTCAATGGAGGAATTTTCATTCAAATTAAATCCATGATATTTGGTTCTAATTAATGAAAATTTACTTTCAAAAAAAATGAAGGAACTAACTAATAAATTAGTTCAATGATACTATTGAAACTTTCACTATTTTATTTATAGCATTATATAGTTTGTATTTATTTTGATCTATTGGAATTAAAAAACATAAGCATTTAGAAATAATGGTAACTTTATTAAAAATAAAGAGAAAATATAAATAAAAAAGAACAAAAATATATAGTTCATCATAAAATGTCAAAAATATATAAAATAAAATTTCAAAAAAATATATTGGCCAATGCTCCACTAATAAAAAAGATTAAGAAAATAAGTAAGAAAAGACAATAAAAAATTTGAAAACAAGAGGGAGCATAAAAAAAAGGAGG
>CATIWM010397983.1:0-14839 GCA_949671775.1 Mallotus repandus
CATTTTTTTAAAATTTATATCACTTGATTTTAAATTTTTTTTAAGATTTAAGAATTTTTTTTAAATATTTAAGAAAAATATAAAAAAATTATTTTATAGGTTGAAAAACTTTTAAAATTTAATAATTAGGTTATATATATATATATTTCTAAAAAAATTATCAATTTAATTTGTTAGTATCCGTTAAAATTAGTTTTTTATTAGTTTATAGGACTTAATTGTACTAAAAAAAAGTTATAAAATTTGATTGTAATCAGTAAAGTTCCAATATGCTCTACTTTTCAAATGTAGAGTTCCACATTGAGATAAAAAAATACGAAGGGGTCCAATTTACTTTTAGGGCACAAATTCAAGGTGCAAATTGGACCTTTTCCCTTTCCTTTATTCTATTGTGCTAATTCTTTCGAAATTATATGCAGGATGTCGGTGTATGTTATGCATTTGTTGAATTTGAAGATATGACAGGTGTTCATAAGGCAGTCAAGGTCTGGTCATATATTAAAAGCTTCAAAAACAGCTTTTCTATTTTGCTTTATTCTTTCTCCCTGGAATCATTTTATTAGGTTACTATAGAATTTTTTGTACTCATCTTCAATTCTAGGCTTTTATTTTTCTAATAAAGTAAAGAAAAATTAGGTCTCAGTTTATCTTCCTTTTTTGCCCACTTTTTCCAATTTTAAATATTCTTTCATCTTTCTATTTTTATTAGAGGTCTTTATTTTTTTTCTTACCATCTTCTTTTGATGATGGTGCGGGTGGCTGATATTCTTTGATGATCATCAATTCTCTTATATTTTATCCGACCTAGTTGGATCTCTGATTTCTGCTTCTGTTAGGACTATTTCTGTATTTTAAGAAATTGGTCTAAATAGTGATGTAGATTCCATTCATGATACAGTCTTCTCCTTTTTAATGAAGGAGCTCAGGGGCTGTATTATTACTGCTTCCCAACAATTTCTGAACTTACTAAGAACACATCAATTCAGTTTTTAGTCCCTTGTTACCTTCTTTTTTTTGGCTGATATGTTATTCCCATATGTATATTGTTCATGGATTTATGCATTAACCAATATAATGCATTCAGGCGGGCACTGCACATGTTGCTGGGCGGCAGGTATACATTGAAGAGCGAAGACCGAATAGCAACATCCCATCCCGTGCAGGAAGTATGCTGTTTATTCCCTATCCTCTTTTTGTTGATATTGATATCATGCCATGTTTTATTTTTAATGCCAGTAATTAAATTTAAAATTGATGTCTATATTGGTGGCTTCTCATGTGAACTTGGTACCATGCTAAAATTTGTGTCTGTCATGTAATACTAGGTTATGAGACTGGATCAGCCTTAATGTAGTGTGCTTATTTCTGTGTTTCAAAAAATGCATCTGTTATCACCACAATTTGTTGGAAAGGACTTTAGTTTACAAGAGTAAATACTGAAATTACCAACTTTTTTTTTCACTTTTTTATTAAAAATGTTGCGGGAAGATGAGTATTTCGTGGTAAAATTTAGCACAAGTTTTAATTTTCATAAATCTTTAATGTTGACAAGACATAGCATAGTTTATGCAACTGTTTTCTGTCGTTCTGCTTTGCTTTCTAAGTTGTAAGATCTATTAATTGTAGTTAGCACATCAGAGCTTTTAGTTAATAATTTCTAGCATCCTCCCCATCAAACATGACTCAATATATATTTTTAAATTTTGATGTCTAATCTCTCTATGAATTCGGCAGGACGGAAAGCAAGAGGCTGTTACATGATCTGCTTTATGAAACTATTGCTTATTGTAATTTTATCGTGATTGATATACTCTTTTCAGGAAGGGGCCGAGGCAGGGGCAGCTACACAATGGATGCTTCAAGGGGTCATTTTGGAGGTCGAAGTTTCGCCAGAGTTGGCAGCTATGATGGAGGTGCCCGAGAGTACACCAGGTTAAGAGGAAATGATTATCATAGGCCAAGCTCCCGCCAAGACAGAGAGTTCACCATAGTTTACCAAGTATCAAGAAGTGGACAAGACCAATCGGAGTAGACAGTATAGTGTTTTAATTAACATAGGGAGAAAACAAAGTTTTGGATTCAGCCGCTGCAAATCGCATTCACTAGAATTAGATTCAAGAATGATATATTTATACTTCACAAATCATATTGAGTTAGATATGTCAGGCATATTAATCATGCTTATTTCAAGGGTTATTTAAATGCTAATGCATATTTGATATGATAGGCAATGCGTTTGCAATTTTGAGATTATTCGGTTTGTGTAAATTCTTGCTTATTTGCTTCTTGATATAGTTATTGATCTGGAGTAATTTGTTCATTGGGTTGAGCATCTTTTTAAGGTCTTTGAACTCTAGCAATTGATGGTGTTGAGCTAACGAGTTTAGGTTTTCGTGGTAGCAGGAGATTATGTAATCCATCCAATACTGTCCTGGATGGTGTAACATTTATGAGAAGATGGACAATTGCCCTGTTGTTAAACTTAATTTTACAAATAAGCTGAAAAGCCACATTTGTTAAACATTTTGTGGATCTGTTATTCTTTAACTTTACTCTCCTAATCAGAGGTCCACTTATGTAATACAGGCTAACTACTTTGCTTGCAGTTAAGCAGTAGCAGCAGTCACAGAACTTCCATGGTGATTGGCTTCCTGAGATTGACCTGTGCTTGTGCTGTCTTCCTGTTCTGTTTCCCAGAGGAAATTAGCATATGCTGCAAGAACATGGCTGGAAAAAAAGAAACATCAGACCAGAGATCAATCATTATAATCTATAATTATACTTGTATGCTTAAAAAAGCAATACAGCAGCTTTTGTCACGTAGTTGGATAAAGTTTCACCTGTTTTGAGGAGCAGCCTGAACTGCTTGTTCAAAGTAACTCAAGGCCTTATCGTGGTCTCGGTTAAGTTCCCACACCAGTTTTGCATACTGTGACTTGATTTCTCCATCACCAGGATCAGCAAGTATAGCACGCGAGTAATATTCCTGAGCACCTTGGAGGTCGCCCTTGGACTGCCAGTCAGCGAGAGTGGTTACATTCAAGAATCATCTTATGATGCCAATGAAAGATAATGAATGACAACAACAAATATTATCTCACCTTATGCAGAAACTGCGCATAATTTCTTAGCACAAGAGAGTTGGAAGGATTTTCCTCGACCATCTTCTTATAATACTTCTCAGCATTAGCACTAGCAGTAGATACAGCATCATCTCCAACAGCGACTGTAGGTGGAAGCTGCAATGGCTCAAAATCCTGACTGCTAACTTCAACCTGAATATGCTTTGGCTGCAATCCATCTTTTTCACCTTCATCTTCTATTTCCCAAAGAAAACTGGCATATGCTCCAAGAACATGGCTGAGAAATGGAAAAAATGAAAATCAAGTCCTGTTCTAACTAAACACAACCCCAAAAATTATCAGTATTTGCATACGAAATTAGAGGAGATTTTGTTAATTGGATGCATGCAAGTTCTTCTCACCTATCTTGAGGGGAAACCTGAACAGCATGTTCAAAGTTACTTAAAGCTCTATCTTTATCATGGTGTCGCTGCCAGTCTATTTTAGCATACTTCATTAGAATTACACCATCATCAGGATCTGCCAATGTAGCACGATGATAGTATTCTTCAGCTCCATGAAGGTCTCCTTTTGACTGCAAGCGATACAACTCACAAAATCTAACTCAACCCTCATTTCAAGGATGCAAGACGTATATCTTGAGCATGACAGGAGTTCGGGACAAACCGAACACATTAATAATGAATATTCAAGATGTAGAAATTTTTAGGGCAAAAGAATGAGCAGCTGATAACCTCCCGCAGCAAATCAGGGACAATCCAATGCTAGATCTATACATACGTATAGATTTTATTTAAAATTTGCGCAGATAAGTAAAATGCTTCAAGATACATATATATATAAATGTAAGAAAACTAGAATCTTTAGTTTACCTGCAAAAGCTGAGCATAATTTGCTAGAAACAAAGGGTGGCAAGGAAATTCATCAACCATCCTCTTGTAGTGCTGTTCAAGATCACCACTTTCATCAAATTTTGTGAAAGCAGAATCAAACCCACCTCCTCCATCTCTACTACTTCCACCTCCAAAATCAATGCCATCAATCCCAAGGCCTGAAGCAAGAGACATAGGAGGACTAACTGATTCTTTTACTTCATCAAGATTCAAATTTTCGATCCCATTTAAATCTTCTTGATCTTGATTTTGTTCTTGCTCTTCCTCTCCTTCTTCTATCAGCCCCATACTCTTTTTCCCAAAACTGAACTCTCCATTGCTTGCATCTTCCACAACATCCCCGATGGTGACTGTTCTCGTCAGTCCTTCCTGTTCTGCTAATTTATTCTTTTCTTCATCTTCAAGTCCATGATCATTCACATTAAATATTGAAAATGAAGGTTCACTTTCCAACATGGTGGTGTAATTCTTTTCTGGGTGTTTCGTCGGTGTGTAACTTGAACAATATCGAAACTCTTCTTTATGATCTGAAGATGATGATGGGTAGACAATTTTTTCCAAATTACTATCAGACCAAGCTCTTCGAAAGTCTTTTCTACGAAAATTATTGTTTTCTTGATGACAGTAATGTTCAGAGACTGGAGATGATGATGCCTTGCTCCATGAGATTGGTATCAATTGGAGATGTTGCAAGCCATGAGAAGAAGAGAACTTGTTGTGGTCGTGAAAGAATAGGTTCTGATGGTGGTGGTGGTGTTCGGTGGTGGTGTCAGAGTCTCTGTTAGGGCTGTCTATGAAGGGTGAGAGGAGAGTTCCAAGCACAGGGTTGGATGAGCTCCTGAGAATCATTTTCTTGGATCGTTAACAGTTGAGTAATTCGCTTTGCTTTGAGATCCCGCAAATTCAAAATATAAGGCATTGACTTCAGAGTCAAAAATAAATAAAAATGTACTTAATAAACTCAGAAATCACCGACATCTTTTCATCTAAATAATAAAAATTGTATTTTTTACAATTTAATTTGATTTAAATTTAAAAAAATTAAAAGTTTTTGTGACTATATAATATTCGAACATTAAACAAATAAAAAAAATCCTTCAAATCTATATTAAAAATATCAAGTCAAATCTTGTAAGTTTACCCATAAAATCATAAAGTATTAATAGTATTGGTATATATTTTTATATTAAATGTTTTTATTAATTTATTATGGTGTATAAATTTTTATTACGTGGACTATAGTTTATTGATATATACATATATATTATTGAATTTATTTTAGGTTATATAATAAAGATATTTTCATCATTTTTTTTTAAATAATTTTAAAAATATATCTCCTTAGATTCACATGATATATCTAAAAGTAAAATTTTAAAATATCTTACAAATAATTTGAATCCTACTTGATGTTTTCATCTTATCTAATTAGTAAAATTTTCTCATTTTGGCTTACTCTAATTATGGTATAAAAGTTTTACACGTTTTAGATATAAATTTTTTTTATTTAATGTTTCTAATATTCCGTATATTGATTCTTATTGTTTTGAGCTTAAATTATGTAAATTGTAAGGTAAAGATAAATTTTTAATATTTTCTTAAAATTAAAAATTAAAATCGTAATCAAAAGTATTATTTTTCCTATTTAAACTACTGATATTTAGAATCTATTACTTTTATTAATATAATTTAATTTAAACAATTATAAAATTTTTTAATAATTATTTGATATAACTATATATATTATAATTTAAATTTAAAATATTATTTAAATAAAAATAGTCTCTGCAAACTGATTCTTAACGCGATTTAAGAATAGTATATAATTAACCGTAAGCATCATCCTTACGGGTAGTAATTGTCATTGATTATTAGGTAGCTTTAATTAGCTAGCAAGATACATGTGATTCCCTTTATATATATATATAGTTCCTTCTCATTTTGAGTTTGGTTTTATGCTTTGTCCAATCCATGGAGATCTCGGATCTAATCCACATTTAAAGGCTAAGTAATCTCCTAAAAAAACTATGTATATATTTTTAATTTACAGGCACCATATCAGCCATTAATTAGATGGAAATCTTTTGTTTATGACACTAAAGCTGCAAAGCAAGTCGGTGGTTGGAAGGCATATGGAACTTTGCCACGAGACCACATGCACTGGCCGCATTTAACTAACGCTGGCAATTTTAGCTGCTTCCATACGCTTTGAAGATAAACTTATCAGTGATGCATATATGAACTACACCTGTGTACAAGATAACCATGCCCATCCCCATCTCCCATCTCCCATCTTGTGTTCTGAACGTTCACATAACTTGTTATTTGACGAGCAAAACCGGGCAAAGGCATGCTAGCTGGGCCTTTATTATCTACGGAGGATAGTGCATTCAGGTCCTGATATCCAAGTCTGTGATGAGTTGTTTCAGGACATAGCTACACATAAAATTTGTTTGGTGATGAAATTTCATATTTGAATAGGTGAGATCATATATGTATTTTCTAATTTCTTGAATATAATGGGGATATTGAAATTTGTTTAATGATGAGATTTCATATTTGAATAAGAATAATTAATTTTTTTCAGGACAAAATTTTATATTTTAAGAAATAGATTTTTTTTATAGTGCACTAAAAAAACTTGAGAAAAAAAAATCTTATATATGTCTTAGTTCAGTTATATTTTTCAATATATTATAAAAAAAGTATAATAAAATTTCTAAATTATTGTTACATGTATTTTCTTATAAAATATTTACAGAACTTAAATATCCTCATTTCTTACTTATAATTAAAAGAAATGACAAATATATGCAACCTAATTATAGTGAGATTAACCTCAAATTCACAAATGGGGAGCTCTTAATTAGACAAAAACATTACTCTAATATAGCTGGAACTTGTTAATTCTTGATTCTAACACTTCTAATTGACCACCCAAAAACCAAAAAATATATATAGAAACTAATTATTCAACACCTGATTACCTATGCCTCCAACTAATTTTATATCATCTTCTCATCAAAGTACGTACTCTCCTTACAACTCCTACATCTCCATCTCTTTTTTGACTTTTTTTCTTTTTTGCAGGAAATTGATAACTAATTAGCATCCTCTGTTGTTTGGTTTAGCATTTTTTTTCATACCCATATACCCCCCCAAAAAAAAAAAACCAATAGACCACGAAAAATTAAGCAAATATTGCTAAGAAAAAAACATATAATTAAAAGTTTGACTCTTCTTCCCTCGTCGTCCTCTCCTAGGACGGCGAGTGGAACGCCCTTTGCCCTCCAACACCTTCCCCTCTGGCCACCCCCGCCATTATTTCTTATACAAATAAAGAAACAACATGTCTCGCCCTGTATTTTCTCGACCATTTCAATTGCTAGAGCTAAATGTGATATCTGGTCAAGACCTGGCCCAAGTTTCACGTCACATGCGAACCTATGCGGTTGCATGGGTGCACCCTGACAGGAAACTTTCAACACGAGTAGATACTCAAGGCCATAACAACCCCACCTGGAATGATAAGTTTGTATTCCGGGTTGACGATGAGTTTCTTTATGGCGAAACATCTGCCATAATGATTGAGATTTTTGCTTTACATTGGTTCCGTGATATCCATGTAGGAACCATCCGTGTTATTGTTGGAAATCTGATTCCTCCGGCGCAATTACAACGGCAACCACATCATGTTCAGCTTGGAATGCGGTTTGTTGCTCTTCAGGTTCGTCGCCGTTCTGGGCGGCCTCAGGGGATTCTTAACATTGGAGTTGCACTTCTTGATACGTCAATGCGAAGCATGCCATTGTATTCTCAAATCAGTGCATCTGCTGTGGGTTACCGTCATCTTATGGGCGAGAAAGATCGTAACCGTACGCATACGCAGCATAATAAAGAGGATGATATAAGTAGCGATGATCAAAACCAATTCTTGGTTCCATGGCTACCAAAGGAAGAACTCAGACGAACAAAAAGTGAAAGCAGTTCCATGTTCGGATCAGATATGGTTAGCAAGAAAATCAAAATGAAAATTCAAGAAAAAGCAAGCTCAATGACAAACGGATCAGAAATCATCAAGAACGTCGATAATAATAATAATAAACAATCGTCAAAATCTAGCTATATAACAGGTTCAGACATTTCCAAGAACCATAACAAGAAAACAGATTTGCCTGCTAACAAAGACCCACTAACTTTTGGCGGATTAACAAAAGCCAAGTACGGGTCTGACACCTCCGGCGACACGCCACCCGGCGCTAAGGCAGCAAAAGATATGAATGATAATAAATCTTCGTCAAAATTCCAATTGGGAACACCAAAACAGATGAAAGGTAGAGCAACGCCGGCACATCTTTTAACGGAATCGGAATCAGAGCTCGGTCCGTCAGCATCAGAGGTGGCGGCGATGATGGTAAAGAATAACAAACAGCAGCATCACGTCGAGGAGACAGAGAGTGAAATAATGGGTTCTTGGAGCTTGGAAAGTAGCATGGAAGGCCTGCAATCAAAATTACAAAGGTGGAGAACAGAGCTACCACCTGTGTACGATCGTAGTGAATTATCTAGCTATCCGATGAGCCGTCTGGGAGCTGGTGGAAAAGCCGGAAAAAGCAGTAACCGGAGGAGGCGTAGTGACGGTGACGGTGCATTTTCTTGTTTTGGTACATTTTGTGGCCTTGAATGTTCTATCGTCTGTGGCGGGTCCGGAAACTCCATTAGTAGAAAACCGGGTCGGTTTAAACGGATCTCTTCGGCAAGTAATTTCAGTTTTCTTTGAGAGCTAACCAACTAACTGACCATTTGTCGCTAAAATGCGCCCCGGATGTATTGCGGTGAAAGGGGCGCATGCTAAGATTGCGCACATTGAAGGGCTAAAATGCGCATTTGGTGGTTTGTGGTGAAAGGAGTGGATTTTAGGGATTTGGTGCTTGTGGGTTAGACTATTAATTCTTTTTGTTTAATTTTTTTTCTATTTTATTCAATTATTTATTAGCAAATATTAAAAATGATGCAATAGAAAAAAATCTTATAATCTTCTTTATGCCTAATTATGAGTTAATTTTCATCTAATATATATATATATATATATATATATTCTTTCTATTATCAATTACTATTAAATTATAAATTTTTCAATATGTTAATAGGAAGCACTCACCATTGGTGGGGCTCAAAAAATTAATTTTAAATATAAATTTAATCTGAGTTCCTGAGTTCAATACTTTCTCCTCTTTCCAATGTAATGGTTAAAGAAAATAATTAAGTATGAAATATAGGAGAGATTTCAAAGTTAAGACCTTCCAATTGATGAGGCAAGCACCTCGCCATACAAGTAGTGCAATTTTTTAGAATTTAAAATTAATAAAAAATTATGTGAATGTACTTGTCTCAAACCAAAAAAATAAAAAGAATACAAATATAAGAAAATATGATGCTATATTTTTAATCAAATTATATTATTTTATTTTTCTCACATTTATGAAAATTTAATTTTATGAAAATAAATCATCCATCATATATATATATATATATATATATAATTTAAACTATCTATCTAGCTAGTGGATTGATTCATTCATTTCAAGAGCACATATTTTGTCAAATTTATCATTGGCTATGCAAATTATTCTTTTGTTTATTCATTTGGATTATAGCCACATGAAACATAATTTTCTTATTTTTGGTTAGTCTTTCATACAAACACAAGATGCATTGGGAGGCAAAATTGTTGACAATAAATTCCTTTGTGATAGATAAAGTGGAAAAAAGCATATACAATATATATGTTTGTGTGTTGATTGATTGTATTGAGTGTGAATCTTGTTGGTTTTTTTTTTTAGGAAATTTTATCCTATAACACCTTTGATCAATTTAGTTTTGTTAGCGATTTAGCCTCTATATATATTTTTTATTTTATCTATTCACTTTTCATGTTTAGTCTCTTTTTTTTCTTCGTTTCAATTTTAACTTATAGCGATTTTTAGTCTTTTCAAACGAGAGAAAGAGAAAAAATATAGGAAAATAAAAAAGAAGAAAGCAGAGAGAGCAAGAGACGATGTTGTTCCTGTAGAAAATGAATGAATTCGGTTGACGAAGAATGAAGTGTATGATTATTGAATATGTTTCTTATTTTGTGTTTCTTTTTTCGTTCACTCTGATTATAAAATGAAATCAGAGTTATCTTTATCTCCTTAGTTCATTACTCTTTTTACGCTCTCTTTTCCGCTCTGATTGGTTCGCAACTGGTGGGGCTGCTGGTGGTGGGTTTTGAATTTTTGTGAAATGATCATGTTTTTACTTTATCTGATTTCTCGTCGGTCCACCCCTTGAACTTTATCTGGTTTTTCTGGCTGCCAATTATTTGAATATCAAGAGGTTGTTGGATCTAACTTGTCAGACGGTGGCAGACATGATCAAGGGAAAAACTCCAGAGGAAATTCACAAGACTTTCAGCATCAAGAATGACTTTACACCTGAGGAAGAAGAGGAAGTTCGCAGAGAGAACCATTGGGCCTTTGAGTAGAAGCCTAGGAAAGAGTGTCTTTGTTCCTAGTTTTCTTCTGATGTTGGAGATGGTGTTTTTGTGAATCACTGCCTGCCTGCAATTTGTAAGACTTTTGTTATGTTAATATGTTATAACCACTCCTGGGCATTTTGGAGCAAGAATTCCGAACAAATTATCAGCATCTGAGTTAATTGGAAGCAATGCAATAGAGAATAAATGCGTATCATTACAAAAAAATAGACAAATGCAGGTAGAAATTATTTTCACTATAGGTTATGGTTGATAGCTGCATAACTAATCTAGAAATTAAAATTTATCACCAAACAACAAACTGAAATCCAATTCTATATATTCCATTTGCAATCGCATTTTCTTCTCAATTCTGAAACATTCCAAACATATCTCAATGCAATATATCATATTTTGTATTTGGCAGGTAGAGATGAAGTGCAATACCAAGTTTAGTTTGTAAACTAATTGATTAAAGAAAAAGTGAGACCAATATATGTTTAATTTAACAAAAAGAACAATGGGGAAGAAATGGAACACGGAGCAGCCTGCCTATCCTATATGTTTATTGTTAATAATTAAAAAATAACAAAATTCAGCAACTGTAAAATTTTGTTGATTTTTATTGTTTTGTTGCTTAATTGGTTTTTTTTTATTATTTTTGTTTGTTGATTTTAGTTAAGAACAAAAAAAAAATAATAAAAAAATTATAAAATATATCAAAAAATTATGTGTGTATATATATATATATATCAAAAAATTATGAAATACATCAAAAAAATTATTATTATTATTATTGTCATTATTAATAAAAGTAAAAATTTTATTTATGACATTAATTTTATTATTAATAATGAAAAAAAAAATCAACAAGTGTAAAATTTTATTGATTTTTGTTATTTTTAGTTGTTTATGTTTGTTGATTTTTGTTAAAAATAATAGCATCAAAAAATTATTATTTTTATTATTAATGCTAATAAAAGTAAAAATTTTATTTATGATCTTAATTTTATTATTAATAATAAAAAAAGTAACAAAAATCAACAACTGCAAATTTTTATTGATTTTTGTTGTTTAGTTATTTTATATAGTTGTTGTTTTCACTTTTTTGATTATTTGATTTCTATTAAAAACAAAAAAATAACAAAAAAGAACAATAAAAAAATTATTATTTTTATTATTAATATTAATAAAAATAAAGATTTTATTTATAGCTTTAATTTTATTATTAATAATAAAAAATAACTCAAGAAAAATTAACAATAGTAAAAATAACAAATATCAACCAAAATAACAAAAATAATAAAAAAAACAACAAATAGCGAACAAACAACAAAAATAAACAATTAATATATAATTAATATTTTTGTTGATTTTTGATAGCTTCCATTGATATGGAACCTGAGCTGACAATTCAAACCAAGAAGACCAACTCTCCACGTCGACTTTGCTTTTCTTTTTTTGGCCATATAAGAAAATATATTAAACCAAAAGAGCAGAGTCAACAAATACAAGAAATAACCAATCCCTGGGCAGAGAATTAGACAAACTCTTCTTCGCCACCCAATCAGCTATAAAATTAACAGACCTACACACCCACCTAAAAGACAGACTCAAATTTGAGCTTATGAGTAATAGAATCCAAAATAGCTACTATTTCAAACAATACCATAGTTGTAAATTAACCTGATTGCAAATTATTAATTAATTTTAATGCACTTCTTGAGAAAGAAAACAAGTTTTGTTTGCTGGTAATTGTGCAAAGATCACGTACACATGGACAAATGTCAAATGCTGGCTATCAATACCTTGCAAGAAAAGTCTAAACAATTTGTCCCGATTTTACTTATTCAATTCTGGAAAATATGCATGTACATGTTGTTGATGTATGGTGGTGCATCTATACAATTGCCGTTGGAAATCACTTATATTCACCATAAAAAATGATCCTGAGAGTGAGCCAAGAAATAAGCCTTTCGTGTCATCATTTTCAATTGTGAGAAAAAAAGGTCGCTTGCTACTGCAACCTGTCAAATCGTCTGTTCATCTTCAGCGACTGTGGTTGCTGAAAATAACGCAAGTGAAACAGAAAATTGATTGTTAAAAAAAAACAAAAAATTGTACTAACGTAGCAGCAGCAGCAGCTGGGCGAGAAGGTTCGTTAGAGGGGGAGGAGGAGAAACAACAAAAAGTGGATTGAAAGATTGATGAGACAAAGAGAGCAAGAGAGAAGAACGCGTGAGAGAGCGTGTTTTGTTTTGGGCAATTTTTGAAAAGAATTTATTTGGAAAAAGAATTTTAAAAGAATAAAAAATCAACGACTTTTTTTATATATTTTTTACTTTTTAGGTTATTTGTGATTTTTTTTTTTAAGAAAATGGCATTAGTTAAGCAACATTACAATTGATACACTTTGAAATATTAAGATTCAAAGTGTGATAGAGAGGCCCAGTACAAGAGATAAATCCAATCCATTTGTTTCTCAACTTAGGAAACCCTAATTTGTTGATAGAAACTTAAACTTTGCGATCTAAAGGCATCAATGGAGGCTGCAGCAACCAGAGGTTCTACAACAAACCAATCTTACTTGAGTTGTAGAGATTTCAGACTGATGTTGTAAACAACGTCCTAAAATAGCTTCAAGCTAAAAGATTTTAGTAACAAAAAGCTCTAGATTTGAACCTTTGTTGAGGAAGATCGCGTCGGACGTCGATGAAGATCAGCAGAGTTGGAACCGATTTCCATCACCAAAATCACAAAGATCAAAAGCCAGGCACAAAAAGCTGGGACAATAGGTTCATCTATCCAACAGCACAAGTAGCCTCTCAAGGCACACAGAAACAACAACAACACTAAAAATCTATTTCTATATGTTGACCTTAGCAATAATCAATCTTTATTTTGATCTTAACAAACTTAATTTTGAGTATTTAACTTTGTTTGTTTAAGTGTGTATAAGTTAGGACTCAATTGGAAAGTCAAAGTGAAGAATTATCAAAGAATTCGACCTTTAAGATTCAGGAAGGCTTTTGACATCCTTAGAGCTTTATAATGAGAAAGTGATCTTCTTGACAATTGAAATAGACATCAGAAGATTTATGAATTAATCTTATTTGTCAAAATTTGAGTTGATTTGGGATTGCAAATATTCAATTAAAATCAGTATATGCAACTTTCATTTTAAGTTCCGCAACTCTTAGTATTTCAACAATATCTTGAGCTACAGAAGTCCAAATGATGTGATTCAAAGTGATATGGAAATCTAAGACAAATATCTACAACTTTCATAAAGAAGGTTTAGGATGATTCGATTGTATTCAAGGGCTAAAGTCATGATCCCGACCGGGACCAAATTACACCAAATTGAAGAAAACTTCCAGTACATATCCCAAGCCAATGTCACGACCGGGATTAGTGTGGTCATGACCAAAATTAGTGTAGTCATGACTGGGACTAGCACAAGATTCAAATTCAACGGCTATAATGGATTTATTTTTGAATATCCCGACTGGGAATGATGAAAACTTGACCGGGAGCAGAGTTTTCACAGCTCAAAAGTCCAAAATTCATTCAAATGAAGTTTGAATTTGTAATTATTATTTTTTATAGTTGGTATTTCAACAATATCTTGAGCTACAGAAGTCCAAATGAGGTGATTCAAAGTGATATGGAAATCTAAGACAAATATCTACAACTTTCATGAAGAAAGTTTAGGATGATTCAATTGTATTCAAGAGCTAAAGTCATGATCCTGACCGGGACCAAATTGCACCAAATTGAAGAAAACTTCCAGTACATATCCCGAGCCAATGTCATGATCAAGATCAGTGTTGTCACGACCGAGATCAGTGTAGTCATGACTGGGACCAGCACAGGACTCAAATTCAACAGCTATAATGGATTTATTTTTGAATATCTCGACTGGGAATGATGAAAACTTGACCGGAAGCAGAGTTTTCACAACTCAGAAGTCCAAATTTCATTCAAATGAAGTTTGAATTTGTTGGAAACAAAATTATTGTTTCTTACAGTTATAATTGAATTGCTCAACTATAAATACAACCTCTAAAGATCATTTAGATGTTAAGATACTTGTTTATCATTTATACACTCTCAAGCATAAAATTAAGCTCTAAATTCTCTCAAATTTTTTTTTATCTTTGTACAACTCTTATGAGATTTGGTGAGTGATTAGAATAGAAATTCTTGTTCTTCTATTTTCTGGGGATTAAGAAAAAGGAAGTGAGATTCTATTCTAAAGGAATTGGTTTAAGTGTTTAGCCATTAAAACACTTGGAAATTTGGTTTTAGCGTGATCCTTGAATACATTTGTGTAAGGTTTGAGT
>CATIWM010397998.1:0-16918 GCA_949671775.1 Mallotus repandus
TATCCTTTTTTTTCCTTTTCTTCTTTTTTTTATTTTCTCATTATTTTTTTTGTCTTCTCTCCTTTCCCTTTTTTTATTTTTTATTTTTTTTATTTTTTTCTCTCATTCCCTTCTTTTTTCCTTTCATTCTTTTGTATAGATTAATTATCATATAGATTTTGTATCAATACATCTAGTCCGTTATAAAGAGATAATTTGTAAAAAATAGACATTAGATCAATTGCAAAGAGATAATTTAAAGAATAAAAAGTGTTGATATCATAAAAGATGATATTTTTCATTTTTTTTCTAATGTTGAAGCGAAACATTGAAAAATATTTTCTCTGAAAATATTTTTTAGAGAAAATAAAATATTTTCCAAAGGTAAAATATTTTTTCACAAACAAACGGATCCTAAATGTATGAAATGATTTTTGTTAAATTTTTTTTTTTAAAAAAACTCTAAATGTATATCTTTTTAATTTTTATTTTCATTTTTACACCTAGTTTTATTTATGTATTATGTGAATTTTATTATTTTGAATAGGTTTTATGCTTTTGTGATTATAAGCATGGGTTACATGTAAATTTTTTTCACTAATGCTAAATTTCAATTCCCTTAACTAACTACTGTAACATTGAAAAAATAATTAAAATGAATAACAAATCTCATATGCATTATGGAACTTATATAAGTTGCATGGATATGGAGAAACGATTTGCCTTCTATACTAAAGTGTTTAAGTAGCTTGAATACAGAAAATAAAGATACAAAAAAGACAAAATGCCTACTAATTGAAGTTTTCATTCAACATAAGAACTTACCTATACAAATATAATTAATATAGTCACAAAACCTACTTAAACACCATTTAAATTCAATCTAACAAATAACTATTTGATGAATTGGTAGGGGGACTGTTTTCACTTAAATAACATTTTGAATTCAAGTTATAATATATATGGTAATGTTAAATTAGTTATTGAAAGATTTTTACTACTTTTATGGTCATGTATAGATTGAAGCAAATCAATAAGAATCCAATAAATTATGAACACTAGTGATTCACTAATCTGAATAACAAAATAATATTAATGTTAATTAGTATTAATATTAGACATGACGTTTTACATTTTTATACAAGCATATAAGAACATCTCTTCCTTTATCTCTTTCAACCAACGACAATATCTTAAAAGCTCGAACAATTTATATAAAGCATTATTTGATGGTGAAAGTTGTGTAGTTTAGCGGCCAAATTTTATGACACTAATCTATACTATACATTATAACACAACCATGTTTTGAACAGTTGTTTGACCTTTTTTCTCCTCGTGCTTTTGGCTTTTCACTTCGGCAAAGGTCATCTCCAAAACGACGTCGTTGGAACAAGGGGGTACGCTAGAATCAGCTTAGACAAAACATATGTGGATGCACTTCTTATGGCACCTATGTATTAATAGTTTGTTTTGCAGTACATTTTCATTATCGATAAAGCTGAATGTTATCCACAATTTAATTAATAAAGTAAATAAGTTTGTTATTATATGAGGCCATAATTTTAGATTTACTTTTTTGTTATCTTTTGTTTTGTTTCAAATTCTAGTTAGTCAATTGTACTTATTCTAAATATTTACAGAATAAATGGTTCAGTCTTGGCATCTTGGATATAGTGGAAATAGATATTAAAATTTATGGTATTTATTTATTAACAATTTTTTTTTTATAGAACTTAATTGCTAAAACTACAAAAATTGTACAGTTGTTATCCTATATTTGTCGCATGCATAACTTAAAATGATTAATTTAAGGAGTAAAATTATATAAAAAAATATTCAGTAATGTGAAACGGATCTTAATTTTTTTTAACACATGCACAAAAGACCTGGACGTATACACACAAACACATGAATTTTACTTATATCTCTATTTATATAATGTTATTTGATTTTTAAAGAAATATTAATTTTTGATAAAATATAAAAAAAATATAATATATAGAAATATAAATGTCCGCTGCATCGCGCGGGAAGTCTTCTAGTAAATCATGGAAAGGAATCTATTGCTATAGAAATTTAAAATAGAAAATCAAAATTAAAGGGAAATAAATTATCATTTGGACACTCTTCCACGTGGACAGCAAAGAGTGTCCAAATGATAATTTATTTAGGGTTTATTCTATACATATTTTAAGCAATCGTAGCATAACATAGAAGACAGGAGGTCTCTCACGGTCACACTTGAGTTTTGTTGCCTAAAGTCCTTTTCCTAATTACTTTTAGAGTTTTAATCCCTCAGAATGAGGAAATTTTTTTATAAAATATTTACAATAAACATAAATAATTTTGCTAATTTTATTAAATAAGTTTGGATACATTAATTATTAGTAAAGTAGCCCTAAACAAATTAAATTTATTAATATAACAGATTTAATTTCATGCTATAAGTACAGTATTGAAAAATGACTCATTAAAAGATGTGTTATCTTTTTGGCTAAATACATAAGTTTCATCCCTGAACTTTAACTATACGATTAATTTTTAGCACCCTTTTGATTTTTATCATTTTATGTTTAATTTTTAAATTTTTTTACCTTTAAATATGTATTTTTAAATTTAATTTAATTAATATAATATTAAAATAGATAAATATTTAATTTTAAATAATTTTAAACACATAAAATGTTAAAAATTAACTTTAAAATAATAAAATTAAAATTAAAAATTATTATAAAAATTTATTTTTAATTATATTATCTCTTTTAGTTAAACATTATTTTAGATCATGTGATTTTTTTTCATATTAACATTATTTTATAAGAAAATAATAAAAATTTAAAAGTGTGGACACTGTGTAGCGTGGCCTGCCATTACAGAAAGCTGAAAATGGCGATGTATGAATGAGTCATTGGTCCATTGAAATAATTGTGCTTCGATATGTAGGAACAAAGAATTTCATTTAGTTCATCTGTTTAATTTGATTGGTTCTGCTCTCTTTTAATGCACAAATTACAGACAACCAACACGGGAATAAACAAACAAATAAATTTATAATTTTGTTAAAAATAAATAATATTAGTAAAATTTAAATTTAAATTTATTTTTACTTTTTTATACTTTTAATTTCATTATTTTACTTTTAGATTAATATCTTCTTAGCTTTCTTTTAGTTTGTACCATTGATATTTACCGTTTAATTAATATAATTTGATTCATGCATAATTATAAAGACGGTAAAATAAATATTTAGCTAGTGTTTTTTTACCAAAATATATGCCTTTTGTTTTAATTAATTTTACAATGTTCTTTGTAAAGCACCACACTTTGCATCCTAATTTCATATATTGAGTACTCAAAATAATATCATAATTTGTCCAAAAAAATTAATATGATATCACATGAAAATTTAAAAAATGATTATAAAAGCATCTGTTAGCTTACACAATTTTTCGTATTTAAATTCTTAATTTAAATTTGTAAATGCAATTCATCTCTCAAATTTCATTTGTTATAACACTCTATTAGGAATTAAGATTAATAACAATAATTATTATTATTATTATTATAAGTTGCTACATGTAATTTATGAACTTATGACCATCATGATAATACTTGTTTGCTCTAAATGTTTTTTGATTATTAACTTTCGCATAAAACTGATTCAAATTAATTGTAATTATTATTTATTATTTACTTTTTTCTATTTTCTAGTAATACAGCTTAAACATTGATGTTATATATATATATATATATATTATTTGTTTTGAAGAGAAAATGACTATATATATATATATATATATATATATATATATATATATACCCGTGAAATTTGGTCTAACGATCAATTTTTTATGCATAATTGAAGGGTCTCCAATACTTTTTCTCCTCGTTCCCCGCTACGTTGTAACAAAATATATAGAGAGAGAGAGAAAGAGGAATATACCACGAATAATTATTATTTTATGCAAAAAATTATTTTGTGATGTTGATGACATGAGCCACTACAAGTCCCCTCGACGGATCGGATCAAGTGAGTAATAAGTCATGATGACGATGATACGAAAAGAAATAAAGATGAGATGAGATAAGTATTAACACAGTGAACAATATTAGTTTGTTATATTGTTTAGTTAGCTATGATTTTCTCCTGTAACAATACAACTTTCTACTCTTTTATATATATTCTCCATGTACACAATTACAATATACGAAATACAAAAGAATTTATTCCGGTAACATAGCATTATGGCCTCAAACACTAATTCTCAATTAATCATTCCTACTTCTTTTACATCATTTTCTTCAATTTCTACTCAAGTTAATTTTTCTGTGAAACTCACCTCTAGGAATTACCTTACATGGAAAACCCACCTCTCTTAAACTCTCAAGACCTCAGGAGATTCGTAGATGAATCAAAACCACCTCCACCTCCAACTGTGATGAATACAGATACTCCACCTTCACCGATTCCTAACCCAAAATTTCAAACTTGGTTCAAAAAAGATCAAATGCTTTTTATCTTGGATCTTCTCTTCTTTCACTAAAGAAATTTTTCGGCCTACGAGTCATGAACTTCTTTTCCCAGAGAAAAAGCAATGACAATATTTAGGGAATAAGCATTGGCTAACTCTATGCCAGCAACCGCGGTACTACAAAGGATGCAAGCGCTATCCGGAATGATTGGGGGTAAAGCGCCTGTAGGTGGCTTTTTAAATCCAACGTCAAATCCCAGGGCTCAACCCTAGACAGGCGGTGGAAACTGCCAAGCTGGAGTACGGTAAGGGCAGAGGGAATTTCCGGTGGAGCGGTGAAATGTGTAGAGATCGGAAAGAACACCAATGGCGAAACCATTCTGCTGGGCAGACATTGACACCGAGAGACGAAAGCTAAGGGAGCGAATGGGATTAGATACCCCAGTAGTCCTAGCCGTAAACAATGGATATTGGGTGTTGTACGTTTCAACCCGTGCAGTGCTGTAGCTAATGCGTTAAGTATCCCGCCTGGGGAGTACGTTCGCAAGAATAAAACTCAAAGGAAATGACGAGGGCCCACACAAGTGGTGGAGCATGTGGTTTAATTCGATGCAAAGTGAAGAACCTTACCAGGGCTTGACATGCAGCAAATCCTCTTGAAAGAGAGGGGTGCCCTGGGGAACGCGAACACATGTGGTGCATGGTTGTCGTCAGCTCGTGCCATAAGGTGTTGGGTTAAGTCCCGCAATGAGCGCAACCCTCGTGTTTAATTGATATTGTTGAGTTTGGAACCCTGAGCAGACTGTCAGTGATAAGCCAGAGGAAGGTGAGGATGACGTTAAGTCATCATGCCCCTTATGCCCTAGGCGACACACGTTGTTAGGGTTACATCTTCTCATCATGCCTAGACATCACTTGCTCATACTTTTGGTGCGATTTCATAAAACTGCCAGCTCCAACTTCATATTGAATTGCAAGAATTAAAAAAGAACTATCTTTCTATGATTGAGGATCTCCAACGAGCCAAATCCATTGCCGATGAATTGGCAGCTGCAGGCCGAAGCATGTCCTCTACAGAATTTAACGCCATCATCTTTCAAAATATTGGCGTTGAATTTCAAAGTATCATCTCTTTTTTGAACTTACGTGTAAAACAAGTGAGCTTTAATAAGTTGCACAGTCAACTCATTTCCCATGAAATACTTTTTAAGATAAATTCTAATTTATATTCATCTAATTTAGCTCATAAACCACCGTTGTTGCCTACATCATCCTTTACACCATCTTCTTATCGGGGTCAACTTACACCTCACCCTTCTGGCATCAGACCTCCATGGCAGCAGCAATCTTGCAAGAGTTCGACATGTCAGATTTGTGGTATGTATAACGACACTATTGTTACTTGTTGACGTCGGTACCAATGTTCTTCTTCAGTGCCTGTCTCCTAATAACCTTTGTTCTCTTCACCGTCGCAGGCATATGCTAGATATCAATTACCATCAACAACAGTAGCACCTTATTCCAGCAGTAACTTTCAGTCATGGATAGCTGACACCGGAGCCTTTGCCCATATCACTCCAGACCTTGGTGCCATTCATCTTCCTAAATCCTTCAATGACTTAAACAAATTATATATCGGTGATGGCAAAAGTTTGGATATTTCTCACACTAGTAATTCTTATTTGACCACACCTTCTCATAATTTTCTTTTGAAAAACACACTTTATGTTCCTAGCATCTCTAAACCTTTATTATCAGTCCATAAATTTTATATTGATAATAATTGTTATTTTGAATTTTGGCCATATTCTTTTGCTATTAAGGACCAAGAAACAAAGCAGACATTATTGACAGGAAAAAATAGACATGGCTTGTTTCTCGCCAATTTACCTTCCAGTTCCTATGAATAATGGTACTCTCGCCTGGGTTATCCTCATCGTCAAGTAGTTGCCAAAATTGCCAAGCAACATAATCTCTTCATCTCTCTCGCACCATCATCTCCTTGTCAAGCTTGTCAATTACGAAAATTTTCAAAGTTGCCCTTTGCTTTAGGAGAACATAAAACAATTGCTCCCTTTCAAATTTTAAATTCTAATGTTTAAGGACCTTCCCTCGTTCTATTTAATGTTGGTTTTAGATATTTTGTTCCTGACTTTTCTCATTTTACATGGATTTTCTATATAAAAAATAAAAGTGAAGTCTATGATATCTTTGTTCATTTTCATAAATTTATTCAGACACAATATAATGCCACCATTCAAGCTTTCCATTCCGATTGGGGTGGAGAGTATCAACGCATAAATAAATATCTTAAAACCCAGGGCATAATTCATCATATAGCATGTCCATACACACATGAACAAAATGGACTTGTCGAACGAAAAATTGGGCACATTGTAGATACTAGGTTAAACCTTCTTGCTCATAGTCATGTTCCATTCAAATATTAGCCTTACGCCTTTGATACAGCGGTATCCTTTATTAATATAATGCCCACGCCAATTCTCAATTCTAAATCACCCTACTTAGCCTTTTATTTATATGACCTTGAATATCAAAATTTAAAAACATTTGGGTGTTGCATATATCCTTTGTTACGGCCCTACCATTCTTAAAAATTTAATTTCCATTCTCATCCATGTGTTTATTTAGGACAGTCACCTTCTCATCAAGGTTATCATTGTCTTGACTCCTCTACTGGGCACATTTACATTGAACGTAATGTTAAATTTGATGAGTATTTGTTTCTATGTCAAATGCTTATACCTTCTTCACCCACTCCTACTTATTCTCCTAATTGGTTGCAAGTTGTTTCAAGTTATGTCTATCCAGCTCCAACAGGTATGTCTACTCAAACTCCTTCCTTATCTCCTAATCTACAAAATTCACTCACCTCTTCTCCTAGTCCTCATCCAATTGAACCACCTAAAACCACTTTACTAACTTCATTCAAATCACACTCACCAACACCATCCAAATCACCCTCATCCTCAACCAACCTGAATTTAATTGTTGATCTAACCTCTTATCCCAACCAAATCAATAATTCAAATTTCTCTCATCCTACTCAACCTCTATCCAACCGAACTCACTCCATGAACCTTCGCCCTTTTTCAATGACCCGTAGACAAGCCCATTATTCCAAACTATCCTCTTCTCCATCTTCTCTCCAACATGAACCATCAAGTTTTTTTGTTGCTAACAAATTTTAGGTATGGCTAGATGCAACGCAAGCAGAATTCAAAGCACTGATTGGCAATAACACTTGGCAACTTGTACCTCGCCCACTGAATCACAACATTGTCAGTAAAAAATGGGTTTGCAGAATTAAAAGGAATCCTGATAACATAATTTCTCGCTATAAAGCCAGGCTTGTAACAAAAGGATACAACTAACAGAGTGGCATTGATTTTGATCAGACCTTCAGTCTTGTTGTGAAAACAACCACCATAAGGACTATTCTCTCTCTTGTTGTTATGAATCACTGGAGCTTACAATAATTAGACATCTCAAATGCCTTTCTTCATGGCACTCTTACTGATACCATGTATATGGAGCAACCATAAGGCTATGTTGACAAGCACTATCCTGATCATGTTTGCCTTCTCAAATGGTCTCTCTATAGCCTCAAGCAAGCACCCCGTGCTTGGTTTTCTCGTCTTAACACCTTTCTCAAGTCTCATGGTTGCATTTCATCTCAAGTAGATTCTTCTCTATTTTATCTTTCGGATGGCAATGCCCTATTTCTTCTACTCATTTATGTTGATGATATAATTGTTACTGGCTCCTCCAAGAAATTAATTGATGTGACTCTCAGTCACTTGGAATGTGAATTCCCAGTCCAAGACTTTCATCCATTGCAATACTTTCTTGGAGTTCAGGTAACTCACACTTCCAATGGTATCTTGATTAATCAACATAAATATTTACAAGACCTTCTCTACAAAACTGGCTTGACCAAAGCAAAGGGATCTTTGACTCCTATGGCCACCACACTGGTTCTGTCCAAAACTCAAGGTGCACCCTTTTTTTATCCTTATCTTTATCGACATGTTGTTGGTGCATTACAGTATGCTACTTTCACTCGTCTGGATATAGCTTACTCTATCAATCATCTATGCCAATACATGCACTCACCCACTGATCACCATTGGGCTGCTGTCAAAACATTGCTCCGCTACATTAAACATACACTCTCTTACTTTCTGCACTTTGTAACAGATAATTAGCTCACTCTATAATGTTACTCTAACAGTGATTGGGGTGGGTGTCCGGACACTCACCGCTCGACTAGCAGCTATGGCATTTATCTTAGTAATTCTATCATTTTCATGGAGTGCAAAGAAACAAGTCACTATTGCTCGCTCTTCTTTAGAAAGTGAGTATAAAGCCCTTGCAAACACCACTACCGAGCTTCTATGGATCATTTCCTTATTATATGAACTTGGTTTCACTTGTTCTTCCAATACTGTTTTATAGTGTGATAACATTGGTGCAATATATATATGTCTTCCAATCTGATATTTCATGCTCATACAAAGCATATAGAACTTAATTTTCATTTTATCTGTGAACAAGTTGTTGAAGGTGCTATTCAAATTGATTTTCTATTATCCAAAGATCATATTGGTGACATGTTTATCAAGTCTCTGGGAGCTCAACCGTTTCAATTTTTCTATTCCAAGCTTCGCCTTGTTTCTCACTCTCCATCGGCTTGTCGAGGTATTAACACAGTAAAAAATATTGGTTTGTTATATTGTTTTGTTAGCTATGCTTATCTCCTGTAACAGTACGAATCTTGTACTCTTTTATATTTACTCTCCCTGTACACAATTACAATATACGAAATACAAAAGAATTCTCTCTCACTTTTACAATAAGATAAGAATGTGATACATGCAAAAATTGAATTTACATAAAAAAAAATTAATTTTAAATACTTTTAAAACAATTTAAAAGAAATTTTAAGTGATTAATTCAGAAATAGAAACTTATTTCAAAAAAATTATATTCTAGCCTTTATACAAAAATGTAAATCCTAATTACTTACTAAAAATTACTTGTTAATAGAAAAAATTATATAAATAGTTTCTGAAATTTTTTTAATTACCAAGTGAGAAATCTCAAGTTAAAACCTCTCCTGAACTCACAAGAAAATAATTTTTTTGAAATTTTTTAAATTTTGCCGTTTAATTAGTGTAATAACTTGCTCGGATTAGACGAATTTTTCATTTTCATGCTAACATTAACAATTCTTATCGTTTAAAAAAAAAAAAAAAACACTCCTCAATGATGGAGACAATTGAAATGTATGTGCGATGTCTTTTAATGCGTACTCACGCAGAATGATTGCACCACCAATCTCAAAAAAGGCAATTTGCCCATATATACCGAAATTCATGGGGCCATTTCATTTTAATGTAATTTTTTGGTAACAACACAGACTTTCCTTTTTTTTTTTTTTTTTTTATTGTCCACTTCCTTAGCGGGGCCGCTTCAACAATCATTTGTGTATATATATATATATATATATGTATTTTGCCCATTATCTGTTCAGCCGTCTTCTTCTTTTGATTCAAACCATGCACTGCGATGGGCCACTCACGATTTCATTCTGTTAGCAGTGAGAACATCTCTTGCAAATAAAATAAAATAAAATAATCATAATAATAAATTTGCTGTCACCACCAAATTGATAGCTATTATACACATAATTTCAAATTATTTTCATTAATAAACACATGCATGTGAAATGAATTCTTTTCATGTGTGCATGTCTTTTTTAATGGATTTTGTTTGTTAAATTAAATATATATAAATGATTGAAACATGTTTTGAATGTTATACTTTAGTTATCTTTAAGTATTTAATGTTTTATTTGTCAATAAAAAACATTTTTTGGATACATTTTGAGACTGTACTGTGTTTATAAATAAAATTTTGAAATATTTAAAAAAAAAAACTCAACACTAATTAATGTACAATAACTTTTATCAACTGATAAATATATAAACATTATGCCATGATTGATTGGATCGGTGGAAATACAAGGAGTTCACATAGAATAATTCAATGGTTGTTGCAAGCGTTTTTTCAATATATATATATATATATATAATTAATATTATTAAATTAATTAATTTTTAAAATTTGATATCTCAAGCATTCAGTAGCCAATAATACATGTTACAGTAATTTCTCTGTGACTAAGTAAGGATTAATTGTAGTTAATTATAGCCAAATCATTAATACATGTTACATTGACTACTCTATTGCTTATGTATATTATAGCTACTAATATATCCACATTTCGGCAGTGCTACCACGAAGCTTCTTCATTAGCTAGAAATGCTAGCACCCTATCTATATATATACATTCATCCTCACAAAGGTCTCATTCAAAGGGACCAAATTGATATCAAAATAATGAATAATGTACTACATTAGCCAAACCAGAGAAATAACTAAACTAAATTAGTCTATTACAAAAAATTTAGGGGCTAAATTATCCTTATTCCTTTATATTATAATGCAAAGTTCAAAACTATATCGTAGTTCTTGACATTTACATATGAATTAGATTTTTTTTTGTTGAACATAATTTTTAAAATTATATCGTAGTTCTTAACATTTACATGTGAATTAGATTTAACATTTATGAAAGCTGACTATATGTCTATATATATATCGACACATACCTAAAAGAAAATAGATCCGTTAGGATAATAAATTGCATCGTCAATATTACCGACATTTGTATATTAAAGTGTCGCTAATTATATATTACTGACGTAAGAATATAATATCTTTAAATTTAGTCCTAATGACTAATTAAACAACACTAAAGACGATATTTTTATATGGATCGGTATTTTCTAGAGACGCTAATTTAGCGTTGTTAAGTTAATTTTTTAATATAGTTAAAAACTCATTCCCTTGTAGTGCATGTTAGTCACCAAAGAAATGCCATATGCCATAGTAATTTAGTGCGTTACATAGATTCTCGATTTTTATATTAATATCATCATGAACCATTGTGCGTAATAATAATGACAAATTAGATTGCTTAACTTATATTCCACTGAATTCTTGATTCATGTGTCATCAATGTGTTTGCTTTATAATTTAATTACTACATATTATAAATTGGATTATAGAAAAAAAAATATATTCTTATTTGTTTTCAGAATCAGATGCACTGAAAACTTGAAAATCTCCGGTTGTTGCAGAGGCATAGGATCTGATCATATCAACCCTCACCAATTGTTTTGATTTTACACTACATATATTGGAATTGCAAATATATTTATGTTTTTTTGTTTTCAAATATATATGAGTTATTTTTTTTGGTGTAAACATGTGATATTTATACAAATTAAATTAAAACTATAAAATTAATACTTATTAATTGTAGTCATTGATACATAATTGAGCAATTTATCCTTTTGGAGGGATTAAAGATGTATTTCCTCCATTCGCAAAATTGTTAAAATTATCACCATAAAATTATTAATAATTAAGGCTCTTACTACGGTATAAATATTTATATATATACAAATAGAATTAGAATTATTAGATTAATTTTTATGTAATTACAATAGTTGATTATTGATTAAATAAGTATTAATATAATGGTTATAATTTTATTTGTATAAATACATAAATTTGTATAATATTAAATAATTATTGTATGTTGTTTGGACCAAAATAAATTATAGTAGAGCTCCAATGATTTATAGGCCTAAGACTAATTAATTAATTTTTATTAATTAATTAGTCAGTTACAAAAGAAAAGTTGAGGTAGAGTGCGTTTCTGAACGTGGGAAGTGAAGCAATTGGCAAGAAGGAAAACGGATAAAGAGAACTTACCTGCTATGGGGGAAGACATGACTCAACAATGACACAAACTACAACACACAGACAATAGACTACTCAAACAACAATCAAACTTTCCCATTTTTTTTAAGCAGAACCAGTCAGTGAATTAGGGAACAATCTCAACTTAAAATTACATAAATTTTCATAATTTGCTAATTCACCACACTGTATGGTGAACTTAGCTACATGCTCCAAGGTAGAATGCCCTTCTTTGTTAGTATCAATTATTGCATAGCTTTCTATTTAATTTCCAAAGTATTTATTAGTATTTCTTTATATTTTGTTATTTATAATTAGTGTTTTATTAGGATTTTAATTTATTAACTTAATTTTATTTCCTTTTTAGTTTTCTAGTTAATTTATGTATTTTTTGGTATGTTTTTGTTTGAATTTTGCTTTTCTGAAGGGTCCAGGATCCAAGCCAATAATTAAGAAGCTGATTTATGGAGTTATTTCCGTCATTAGAGAAGGTTTTGAAGGTGAAAATTTACTGTTTTAGTCCTTGGATGAATTTAGAGTATTTTTATCTATAAATAGAGAATTTTAGTTTGAGGTTATGGGGAAGCCATTGAGGAGAAAAAGTACAAGAAACCCTAGAAGATTGAAGGAATAAGAATTTGAAGAATTAAAGATTAATTATAATTATTTCATTCTTCTTTTCTTTCTTATATTTTTATTATGGATTTTTCTTATGATTTCTTCCAGATTATTGATAATATGTTAGGCTAAATATTTTTTTGTTAGAAATTGATGATAACATGATCTAGGCTTCCAATTAAATAAATTTATTAGTTGTTGCATATTGTGTTTATTAATTTTAATGTTTGTTGTTGTTTGGCTACCAATAACATGATTTCAATTGGAATTACACATTAAGAGATGGTAATTCTAATAAACCTATAAATACAAGTTTAACTTAACTTAAAATTAGAGATAAATTGAGTTGATTAAATTTCCATTGAATTGTGCTTCATTCATGATTTTAATATCTAGGTGTTTGGATTGTAATGAGAATTGAATTTTTATATATTTATACTTATAAAATATTATTAATAATTATAATTAAATTAATAATAATTTAACGATTGTAAATATAAATATTTGCGACTTACTTAATTTTTTGATTTTCTCCACTAATTGATTTGCTGTTTTAGCATCCCAATTTAAAACAAAACTTTCAGCACTAATTGAACAAAATCAATTAACCACACATGCATTCATGTGCCATGCCAAAAACCAAAACACGTTTGCTATTTTAATTTTGCAGAATTTTTAGGATTCTTTTTTGTTGAACCAATTAATATATACATACAATTTTCAAAAAATATATATATATAGATATATACATACACACCAACTTATGTATCTATGACTCGATGCATGTTCATTGTCAGAAGATGAGATAATATCTGCCTTGTTCACTAGCCTCCATATATATATTAAATTACTTACTTTTTCATCGATGACCCAATTTTTAGAGCCTTTATTTAAAATTATTTTATGTCAAACTTTATAGCTATTTTGTGAGAATTATTTCTTATTATGCATGTATAAAATGGATTTTATTTTTCATGTCTATACTTCTTCTCGACGAATTTTATTTGTTTACAAAGAATAAAATGATTGAAACATGTTTTAGATATCGTATTTTGGTTATTTCTAAGTATTTAATATCTTACATTATCAATTAAAAATATATTTTTTGACAACTTTTGAACATGTATTATATTTATTAATAAAATTTTGAAATTTTTTTTTTAAGAAAAATTCAATTCTAATTGAAGTCATCTCTTATTAATCCATAACTTTAAAATGGAGTAAATTTTATATCAAAATGGTGTAATTACAATAATTCATCTACAATCCATTTCTCCATTTTTATCGCAAAAAAAAAATTCCATATATATATATATATATACATACATATTTCTTCAGTAAAAATATATTTTATTATTTAATGTTTTTATAGAAAATAATAAATTAATTACTTTTTGCAAATTAAAAGAAAAAAAGTATCATTTATATACTAATTCAAAAAAATTATGTATATGTCCATTCATATGCTTCGTTATGATGTGCATGCTCACAAAGCTCATTAAAAGGTAACAAATTGTTATCAAAATAAGGAGTATTGGTCAAAATATTGGGCCTGATAATAATAACATATTCGTTATGATGTGCATGCTCATGATGCTCATTAAAAGGCAACAAATTGGTATCAAAATAATGAGTTTTGGTCAAAATATTGGGCCTAATAATAATAATAATATATCTACCCTACCTATACATATATAGACCAAGTCAAAATAATTAATTAGAGTTATGTAGAATAATTAAGTGGTGATCATGGCCAAATCAAACTTACAATTTGCCGCTTTTTGCAACTTATTTGCCATTCAATTCAACTAATTAAACTGTTATTCTCTTAAGTGACACTGAAAGATTGAGTAGTTTAGTAATATATATCTCTCTTTAAGATATTTATAGATTAAAAATTTATTTTTTATCTCATTTTTTGGTTTTTTAAAAAACTAAAATTACACTCTGCAGTTCTTATTTGGTGAATAATACTTTATAAATGTTTTGATCCTGCGCTCTATGTTCTAGCTTAAGTTGAGGTCAACAATTGCCAGCAGAATTAAAAGGAATAGCTCTTTAGGTTAGTGGTGAGTTCATTTGACACAAATTATTTATTTATTTTTAAAATTAATTGACTATGACTATCTTTAAAATTTTGAAAACGATTTCAGTATTAATAAATTTAAATTTAATAATTCATAAGATTTAAAGGCTAAATTAATATTATTCCTTCATACGTACTATCATGCAAATTTAAAAATTAATTATATCATAGTTCTTAACATGAATCACCAAACAAATGTCACATGCCACAGTAATTTACTGCCTGACAAAAGATCCTTCATGTTTTTAATCAAAGCCTTGTACGTACTAAAATTAATTCATATTGCAATAGTATTAACACAATAATCATATGTAATAATATTATAATAATGTTCTTCCAAAAAAAGAAATAATGGTGATAGCACTACATGTGTGCATACAATATCGTAGCAAAAGAATATGCCAGATTAATAATGCGCATAACTTCTGTTCCACTAACTATATGATTTATCAGTCGATGACAGAATGATATGATGGTCACTTTTCTTTTAAGTGTATTATGAGATCGCAAGAGTTAAATTATGTTACTAGTGAACTCATGTAATTATCTTCATTTGATTTTACAAAATTTATTAATTTAAAAGATGATGAATGTCTCTAGTTGTATAATATAATTGCATATTAAATGTTAGATTATAATAAAAAAAATTATTAATCTATCGTTTAATTTAACGGTCAAGACATATACATATAAAAATTGAGAGTGCATAATTAAACCCTGATTTTTCCTACACTCTCTCCTAATGTGATATGAAAATAGTCACCAAATTTAAAAAAATTATTATTATTTTGTAAAAGTTTTAAAAATCTTAGGGCGAGAAACCAATTATGGCACTTTGTTTTGCTGTTTGTTTGTTTCACGTAATAGAACTACGTGATAAATCAATGACGTAATCGCACTTCACCTTTTCCAGGAAAACGTTTTCGTGTGTCGAATTCCCATCTAATCAGTAATTAATTAATCTTTCTTTTAGCACTAAACAAAAGCATTAATAGTAGTTCAAAAAAAAAAACAAAAGCATTAATAAAGTATTGGAAACTGGACGGCCACCAATAATCAAAAAGAAAAAGAAAAAGAAAAAGAAAAAAAACTCTGATCATCAACCTGAAACACGTTCCATTATTGGTGGGAAAAGATTGAAGGTGTATCCATCCCCTTTTTTAATATAAAATAAAAAACAAAGTCGATTTAGTACTGTAATTAGCACTTATTTAATTATTTTTCCAATGACACAAAAAACGTTTATATAATATATATATATATATATATATATATATATATATATATGTATGTATATTTTGGTCAATTTTATGTGTAATATATATATAACTCATATCAAAATCTGTAAATTAATATCACAATAAACTTTTATAATATATGCGGTGCTGCAAGTTTTTGATTTTTCTGCATCCTGGATGATGTATGCATGATACCATCATTATATGTACTAATGACATTTACATCAAATCAAATGATTTAAATTAA
The DNA here is from genome assembly GCA_949671775.1 of Mallotus repandus. Lineage (NCBI taxonomy): Eukaryota > Viridiplantae > Streptophyta > Magnoliopsida > Malpighiales > Euphorbiaceae > Mallotus > Mallotus repandus. The sequence goes on from CATIWM010397998.1 coordinate 16,498, forward strand.
GACATCAATAAAAACAAATACTTTAATTATCAAGGTTAGGGGCCAAGTGAAATCCACTTGTGTGTATTCTATATCTAAATAGGAACTTAATAAAGCAGTAATCCACTTTTCATAGATATAGAATATAATGAATTTTCTGCATTCGATACACACGCATCATGCCATTATTATATGTGCCAATTGTTAATTAGATTTAAATGCGGAAGCAATTAACATATATGATCCTAATAGAACAATCAAATTAACCAAAATATTAAATTATGGCATAATTATAAAAGTTACAGTAAAAGAAAACTTACTTGAAGAATCCATCACGAAAATTAAATATCCCAAGCAATAATATATATGTTTTCCTATGCCAAATCCGTAACACTTAAATTCGTCATTTGATGATATAAGGACTTGTTTGATTCTTGATGAA
>CATIWM010397999.1:0-16397 GCA_949671775.1 Mallotus repandus
CTGTGAAATCATTCCACACACAGCTATCCGGCCATGAACTCTCATATTCAGAAGCACGGCGTCTAGCATTTTGCCCCCAACATTTTCAAAATAGATGTCAATGCCTTCAGGAAAGTATCTGTGACCAATGAAAAACAGACAAGAGACAGTTATCAAAAAATAACATATTTTTTTCTTTTCTTTTCTTTTCTCATAGTGTGTAATATAAATAAATGAATAACTTAAGCATTGAATGATAGTATGAATTTTTTATACTTAAGCATTGCATGATAGTCTTTCAAAGTAGATAAAAATTTTCCCAAGCAACTGATTTATCACTTTTTTTTTTTTAATGTTCTTGAAAATTTTGACATAATCAACTGATAAAATTTTTTCTTTCTTGTCCACCGGATATGCACCTCTGACATAATTGATTTAATCCTATTAAAGTTTTCCAAGGTTACAGCCACAATCACACAAAATTTCTAAGAAATTTTAGGATATAAATCTTAATTTAAGAGGGCATATATAACACCAAATCATGAACAAAACCTTTTCAAAGCAGCATTCAAGTCATGCTCCTCTTTGTAGTTGAAGGCTTCATCAAACCCAAACTTGTTCTTCAATAAATCAACCTATATACACAAAATAACCAAAAGAAGAAGCATCAGTATCAGAAGCTAACAACTCCAAACTTCATACTTTCAGAACCTTTAATTTTCTCAAACACTCGATTGAAGGAAATTATGGGAATCTACAGGATTATATTGTTCTTTAAGAGTACAAATTATCTCCAGCTTTTTTATTTGTTGTGATCAAAATAGTGAAATCTAAGCACTGAACTTATCTGCAGTTACTATGATTGAATGAATGGTAGCTAGAAATAAGTTTTGTGAGGTAAATAATTAAGTGAAACTTATTTTCATTTAGCTCTGCCTAGAAAGAATTGCTCAGGATACTAAAAATTATTTCTAGCTAGCTAGATTCCGATAATCAAATAATGATGAAAGTAGTTAAGTATCACTTTTTCTTGACTTCCAGCACTTCCAACAACGTAACACCCCATTAACTTTGCAAGCTGCCCAACAACCTGAACAACTGCACCTGAAGCTGATGAAACATACACATACTCTCCTTTCTTAGGAGAACAAACTTCATAAAATCCTGCATAAGCAGTCAATCCAGGCATACCTACAAAAATTATAGAATTTAATTATAAGCTTACTACTTATGAAAAAGGCTTATTGATACTAAAAATTATAACCTTTCCAATTTTACAAATTTATACTCAACTTTAAAATTTGTCAAAATTAACTTAATTTAACATATTATTTTAGTGCAATTATTGGTTTTTATTACTTGGGTTTTCACATCTATATCATCTAAATGCCAATTATAATAATTAATTATATTTTAACTTGAGTAAGTTTAAAAAATTATTATAAAATAAAATCAATATATACATTTATATATTATTCATCTATTTTTTTTAAAATGTTATGTGGCATCACAATAATAGAGATCAACTAATCTTCACGTATGCATTTTAGTTTTTTAATTTTTTGAGTAAATTGTAATTGTTTTAAAATTACAAATAATATATTTAATTAGATGAATTATGTTAAGTTTTAAATTTGGTACAAATTTGTAGGGTAAATTCTTCAAACGGTACAAAAACTTTGCATTTGATTACAAAATGGTACTATAACTTCAATTTGTATCTTTTCGGTTCCTTAACTTCAATTTCAGTTTCACTGAGATGTTTATTACAAAAATTCGGCCAATTTTGATGATGTGACCACCGGAATTGCCACGTCAATGCCACATCAGAAGGCACGTTAGCCAAATTAGAAGCCACTTGTTGAGTCACACTGACATGGCTTCCGATGTGGCATATGACGTGGCAATCATGGTGGCCACATCATCAAAATTGGCCGGATTTTTGTGGGTGACATTCCGGTCAAACTAAAATTGAACTTAAAGAACTGAAAAGATACAAATTGAACTTATGGTACCATTTTGTAATCAAGTGCAAAGTTTTGGTACCGTTCATAGAATTTACCCCAAATTTGTACAATTTGAAAAAAATACAGAGGCTGTTTAGTTTTGGAAAATATTTTCTTTTTTCCTTTTTTAATTTTCTTTTCTTTTTCTTTATTTTTCAGTTTTTAATTTTCTGAAATAGAAAATGGAAAATAAAAAATCATAATGACAATTATTATTATTATTATAAATAGAAAGTTATTATAATAAATTTCATAAAAAAAAAATAAAAATTATGAGAACATGAAATATTGTAAAAGGAAAAATAAATTTATTTGTTTTATAAAAAAAATTAAATCATGCACATTTAATTAATTTCAATTTGAAGTAATGAGACTGGTGGTGGTGGAGGTAGCGGAGATTGTAGTGGTGGTGGTAATGGCAGCAGCAGTGGTGCTGTAACCATTGTATCAGGAGGCTGTGGTAGTGGCGATAGAGGTGACAAAAGTTACGATGGTGGTGGAGATAATGGAGGTTGTGGTGGTGGTGGAGGATATGGTGGTGGCGGAAGTGGTAGAGGTTATGGTGGTGGCGGAAATAGTAGAGGTTGTGATGGCAGTGGTGGTGGTGGTAGTGGCGGTGGTAGTACTGTAACAACTGTGTCTGAAAACTTTGGTGGTGATGGTGGAGGTGAAAAATAAATTCTATTTTCTAATTTTCTTTGAATTTTTTTTTGAAAAATAAGCTTTATTTTCTAAAACTAAACAGCTGCATTTTTGTTGCTTCAAAAAAATATTTTCTAATTACACGCCCATTAATATATTTAATTTTACATTGTTTTGGCACTTAAATCCAGAAAAATATAAGATAAATCAAGATGTCACCAAGAATTCCGGTATAGTATGAAAGGGGAACATCAGTGTGGCGAATTTTGAAAAGGCCTTGTGTCGTTGTAATGAGAGTGTACTCTTCCCATCCAGTTATGCCCCATACTATATCACCTTCTTTGAACTCAGGATGTCTTGAATCCAACACTTTGGCCACTCCTGACCCAATTACAGACTTCATGTTTTCACCATTAAACATTCAAGAAAACAAAAGGGTATAATTAATTTCTTTGTTGTCCTCAGAAACCACACATATCAGAACAATATTAAACCAGTTGTAGCTGATGAAAAGACAGAAAAAGAAAGCAAAGAGCTTACAGAGCCTGGAGTGTATGTTCCAAAGATGTTTGAATCGGCCTGCTGAGGTTTCCTCATCAAGAATCGCATGTATGGATCGCAAGAGAGATAAAGATTTTTGACAAGAATCCCATTACAATCATCTGGTACCTTGAGCGTTATAGTACTGGTTGTCACATGCATGCGTGATTCTTTAGGGAACCCAGTTGCGTAGTCTTTGAAAATCACTTGCTTATTGCTCACAGATTCTGCATCACCAGCCGACATTGTTTAGTAAATTTCTCTCCTTAATGCAACTCTGGTATGTGTTTAGTTGTGTGATGCAAGTGAGCGAAGTTGGGTTGTTCTTGCTTCTTAGCAAGAAGTTAAAATTATACGCAAATTAAATGTCCTGTACAATATGATGACATTTCAGTGTCTCATTCTCTGACAACTGAATATGTTGCTGCAATACCACCAACCATTCACCCACTGAATCATTACTAATGTCTTTGGTTAGAATTTTGAAAAGTGACTGTCCAGCACTCACTTATTTTGTTTTATTTGCCAACGCTCATTTATTGAATTAATTAATTAATAAATTGTGTATTATTGGTGAGTTTGCTTTATGGTGTTGACCTTTCGGTGGATTTTTCGAAATTCTATTGAATTTTTGATATTTTTTTAATGCGGCAGGTGAAGCCATTGGGTCCTGATGCTTTGCCAAGGACTCGAGTGCCTTGGATCCTCCAAAAGCAAATTGGTAGATTTTTCTTTTTCTGAATGAGGTAGATTTTTATTAGTTGGTGATTGTTGGGTTGGAGGGCACATTTATAAATTGTATTAGGATTGTTTTTTCCTATTTATAGTTACATATTTACTGATTGATAGGTTTTCAAGTTAATTGAGCAAAACGCTTGATTTTGAACTGTACTGTAATGTTTTTAGGTTCAAGGCATTAGAAGAATCTTTAGCTTGATTTGGTAATTATTGTTGAGTTAATTTCATAACAATGTGGTAGGACTAAATTGCAATGACCCACATTTATTGCATCAAACAATAACTTTTTGCACAATACAAATATCACAATTTCTTGCAAAGGGTAAATATAATAGTGGTTACCCAACTTTAGACTTATTGTAGTTTGGGTACCCAAGTTCAATTTTTAACTTTAATTTTGTTTAAAAATGGTATTGCCAAAAATTTTTAGTCCAAAATTTTTTTAAAACCTTTTTTAATTCTTAAATTGTTTTACTTTTCAGTTTAGTCCTAAAATTTCTAAAAGTCTTTAAAATTTATTCTCTTTTTATGATCAATTATTATTATTATTATTATTTCATGGATAAAATATCATTCCTCAAGATAGTTTTCGAATTTTACGATGATTTTCATATGGATAAAAAAATGTGGATTTATTTGTCACTGTTTTTATTTTTGAACTAAAATAATAATTATGGATAACTTGTGAATAAAAAATTTTATAGTTGACTATCATGAAACTAAATAAAAATTTTGATGATTGAAAAGATACAAATCAAAGTAGGAGTGAGCAATTGAAAAACCAATCCGCCGACCAAAAATTCAAAAACCAATATGAAAAATAGATTAATCGAACCAGTAAGTTTAGTATTAGCTCAGTTTTTAAAACCTTTTTGATAAATAACGGTATGATTTAGATTTCTAATTTTAGAAAAATGGGGTTAATTAGTATAAAATCTTTATTATTTAAAATTCTGATAAAAATATTACGTTAATTATTAAAAAATAAATTTAAAATGATTTGATTTTTATGAATATAATTTCATTCTTATTATAATATCAGGGGTTTATGGACAATATTTTTTCTTTGTAATATTTGAAGAAGAAGCATATGATTTTTATGGTGAATTTAATATTACATTTAATAAAAATTGCTATAAATAAAAAAGAAAACCATTATAATTGGACCGATTTATTGGTTAATCGATTAAATGGATATAATTGGTTTATTTATGGTTTTAGATATTAAAAAACCATAAAATACAGTTTGGTTTAAAATTTTATTTTATGATTCGGTTAATTGAATCATGCTCACCCCTAAATTAAAGTTTGATTATTGAATTGAAAAAAAGTTAAGTAATCTTTAGAGTAATTAACCCCTTTCTTGCACTTTGGTACTTTGATAGAGCCCAGTTAAAAATGAAATTTAGAAAATTTTCAAAACTCTAATAGCTGATGATGAAAAAGATAAAATGTCTCATTAAACAATCAATTTGATGAAGAGAATTGATATTCAAGCCATTTCAAAATCAAATGAACCACTAAAACCTTACCCGATCACCAAATACACCATTTCAAGACCTAACCAAACCCTAATCAAACCTTAACCGAACCAGCTTGGTATTAAAAAAAAGGTTTGAGAAGAATAATAAGAAAGAAGTTTAACTGAGTCATGTCTTTTAAATCAATAACTGAAGTCCTATGTAAGGGCTATTTACAATCTGTATTATGTAGTTTTCAGTATGGATTTGATACCTAAACCTTCAGTTTAACCTAAAAAAGCCTCGAGAAAAAAGTCAACGAGACTTTTTAGTGGTCAAATAGAGCTCCCAGAGTTGAATTTCAATTTGAAACTATCTTCTAAAATTTCAATGTGTCACTAGGTCCAATTTTGCAAAAAGTCAAATTTTGACTTCCGGCGGTCAAACTGAGTCCCACAACTGTCTGCCTCTCATTGTCCTTATGCAAAAAGGGATACTTGTCAAAAAAGGTGTTTTCCAAGATTAGAATATTCCAAATTTGGAATATACTAGGACAAGTATCAACCTATTAGAGAGAAAGTATATACTATTACTTAATAACCTTGAATATTCAAGGGTATTTACACTAAATGCCACTTACCTTAAATGCCTATAAATAGAAGCTTTGAGGAGGCTTTTAGGGGGCTTTTTGGACTACTTCCAAAAAAAGGAGAAAATTTCTCTATTTTTGTTCTCAATTTCTCTCAAAAATACCAAAAATCAAATACCCAAATACATAACCAAGCTCCTGCAAATCAACATTTCTCAAATCAAAACCAAATCCTCACTCAAACTCATTAAAAGCACACTTTACCCCTTTTAGTTCCATCTTAATTCTCTTCAATCAATTTGTGTTTTTTGATGAGTTCTTGGCCAAATTTTAAGGCTAAACACTTTCAAGAACATCATATTCATTGATTCTCATCTTATTTCTTGGATTAGGGGCTTTAAAATCAAGTTTTGAAAGCAAAGAGTTGCAAGTTCGTGCTATTTAGTGGTGAACAGCTGGATTTGGACCATGAACAACCAAACCAACTGTTGGTGGCCCAAAACCAGCTATTAAGGCCTCTCAATCGGATGTTGGTGACCCTAAATCCAGCTAGTCAAGCCCCAAATCTGGTTGTTCATCCCCCTGCACTCCAAATGACTCAAATAATGGTTTTTAGGATTTTCAAGGGTTCATACTTGCTTAAGTATGATTCGAACTCTTCTCTAACATCCTAGGATGATGGAATTACTGAATTTTAACATATTTTTCTATTTTTAAATTATTTTTCTTTTATTTCTTAAAACTCTTCTTAAAGTGCTTTTAAGTGGTTCTTGTTCTTATTTTGGTTTGATGGTTGTGATTGTGTTTGTTGATGTTTATGTGACTTCAAATTGAATTTTTTTATGATTATCTTTGTGATTTTTGGTTTATATCAATTTATTTTGAAATGAATATTTGTTTAAAGCCTTGTTTAGTGTGTGTTGTGCTTATGTGTTGCTTAATTGTGCTCAAATATGTTTCAATTGATGATTTGCCTTTGTTGTGATATTATTTACATAATTTATGTTCTAATTTAGCATTTTTATTATTTTTGGGTTATTTTGGTTGTGTTTTTCATCATGAATTATAATTTATGCATTTTGTGAACTTTGTGTTAATTTATAAGCATAAATGTACATAGTTTGTGCTCTTGGTGATCACTGCTATCATTTTGATACAAATACCTTATTTATGTGTTTTTATTTCAATTTTGAAGTCTCATGAGTCATAGATTGCATATTTTATTTTTTAATTGTGTCAATTTAGAAATTTTATTTTGTTCATAATCAATTGCATACTAATTTTGTTTTAAAATGAAATTTGTGCTTATTTGGTGGCTCTAGCCTAATTACAATCTTAACCTTTGTTATGTTTTATGTCTATTTCATATTTAAAGTTGCTTTCTTATCTCTACTAACCTTTTCTCTACTCTTGTTATAATTATTATAATAAATTCTCTAATTCTCCCTCAATTTCTCTTGCATTATTTCATTATCATGCATTCATGAGCCTTTATGCATATCACTTGCTTAATGCATATCACTATCATGCATGTGCTCATTTTTAGATCCTTTAGATGCATATTTGCATGCTTTTTGGCTTGCATCACTTGCATACTTGCATGCAACCTGAATTTGCATCACTTTGCATGCTTCCCAGCTTGCATCATGCATCATACTTTGCATGCGTCCCAAACTTATTTAATGCTTGTGTGAGCATGCATTGCATTATATATACTTCTTGTTATGAATCTCAAGATCTTAATCTCAAGTTACTAACTTTTGCTAACTTTTACTAACTTGTACCAAAATTTACTATTTTTGTTTGTTTTCTAACCTTTATCTTATTATCTGCCCATTTTCAATATTAATTTTCAATTTATGTTGTATATTGTTGTGTTATAGCAATTACTATCATAATATTATTATCTCCACTTAATCCTCATTTCTCTTTATTTTTATGTACTATTTATGCTTTTGTTACTTTTTATTTCATTATGTGCAATCTCTTCTCCTACTCATTCTTCTTTATTTACTTGCTTTAATTTGTAATTTTATTATTATATGTCCTTTTCCAATATTTTATATGCCATATCCTATTAATTACAATCAAATTTCCTTTTGTTTTTGATGTTTAATTGATGTTTTATTTGGTATCACAAACCAAAAATAAACCAATTGATTTTGATGTTTTATTAGGTAGTTAATCTTTTATGGTTAATAAAATGGTATCTTTTACATTTATTTATTCCTTCTTAATAAATAAATCCCAGTTTATTTTCTTTCTTTTAAATATGGAATTTTGCATTTTCTTTAATAAGAATTTATCATTTTTCATGGTAAATTTAATTTTTGCTTTTTTTTCAATAAAATCAACACTTTTTTGTGTTTTTGTTGTGTTCTTGGTTGATCAAAAAAATCAACCAAATGCAAGGATATGAATCACTATTCTCTTCATTTTCTAGTTTTTCAAATAAATAATTTAATCATGTGTGCAATAATTTATTATGTGAGAAATGTTCATTCAAGGTACAAAATTCATATTTTGAGGTCTAACTTGATGGAAACTCATGTTGAGAATTAATGGTTCACATAATTAATCAAATGATTATTTTAAATCCTTTTTTAAAACCCCTTTTAATTCTAAATTCATTTTCAATTTTTTTATTTATTTTGTTTTTTCTAGCTATTTTTCTATTTAAATTCTCAAAGTTATGCATTTTAATTTCTTTTTAAAGTCAAATTCATTTTTAAAGCATTTTATTTTCTTTATTTTGAATTTTAAAGTTATTTTCTTTCATTTTTCAAAGAAAAATATTTTATTGCCTCGAAACTTGGAATGTGGAGCAATCATGAAGGATATTCGCGAAATGTGTTAGCCACTCTCATCTTCCTTCTTTTTTTATTTATTACTTTTTTTGGTTTTATTTTTCATATTTCATTGCTTAGCGTGCACATATTAGTTTATAACATGAATTTACCATAATTACTGCTAATTGCTTGCTTTCTTATTTATATTTGCTATGTTCACATGTTTCATTATTATTGCATGCTTATAATTAAAAACCATGTTTGTGTATTATTATTGTAGCATGTAAATATGTTATGCCATGTGCGCCATGTTGTATATATGTGCATTAGTTTAGCATTTGCCATAATCATGCATCATTCTATTATTATGTTATTTTGCCATGACCATGCATCATTCTTTTATATTACTATATGCTTGTGTGTCTATATTGTGTTAGCATTTGCATGTAGAGGTTGATGTATAATAGTATATATTTCTTTGAAGCAATGTACAATAAAGTAAGGTTGACAATGCTCAACATTTGGGTAGTATGGAGATGCCTCGAATAAAAGAGCCTAATCCTACTGACATCGACATCTGAACCCAATGTTTTATCCAGTGGGCGAGTGCGGCTCCAAGCAAGGGATCCGAGTTTGCCTAAGTCGCTAAATGGAAAATTTCTTGGGTAATACCGAGTGAAGAATCCCGATTTCTCTTAATTAAGTGAAGGATTATAAGTATATTTATGCCATTCCTAAGCTATTTTAGTACTCCCCTCACTACCCTCTATTTTTCTGTAACAAGGAAAAATGGTCAGTGATCTAAAGAGTGCTGAGTCGGACCCACTGGCTTCAACACCTACTTTGAGTCTATTATACTCAACCAAATTTATGACACATATTAGAACTAGAGCTAAGAATGATCATGTGCAATGTTCAATTATTTTGAAAGAAGAAACTCAAAAATTGCAAGAGATAGTCTTCTATAGATGGTTGTGTTCCCTCTCCTCTGTGAGAGTGGAATTTTAAAGTTTCTTTGCTCTTGTGGTTCAAAGATCCATCTTATTTTGCTTGTTGTCGAACTACATCTCATATGTTAGTTTAAATTAAAAATGAATGTTAAAAATGCAGTTTGCTTTATGATTTTTATGCTGTCTTTGAGCTTTATTGGCATTCCCTTGTTAATGGCAATAAAGCATATAGAACAATGGATGGAGTTGGCACTCCAGCTCTATTGCACTAGGAGGAATTAGAGGCCGCTCCAAGCTTTTTCGCCCTTGCTCTGATCATGCCATGGTCGTGTTCCTCAAGTTTGCAAAGCTTTGTGCTGGGATCAGATCTAGTAACTCAACAATCATGGAAGTTAAAGGCGAGTATGCTCAAATTCCTCTCTATGGAAATAGGAATTCCTCAATAACTAAGGGAGGTATGTGTGGAGATCAAATCAATTACACCTACAACTTAGGCAAGAACACTGTAACAATAAGAAATGCATTGTTCAACAATACTATAAGTTGCATAGATTGTTCTAACATAAAAAAAAATGATGGCTGCTACAAATTTTCTCACCCAAGTGACTGCTTTGAACTCAAAGAAAATGAAGGTAGCTACAAATTTTAAGTTTTGAGCAGCTGCAAATTTCAAGCCTTAGTAGTTACTGAATTTCGATGCCATTGGTTCACTGAGCTCTATACTGGTTTCACCCATGATGCCAGTTCCTCTAGAGCTGATGATTACCGCGCTCTAGGACTAGCAAATGGAGATTTTCAAGTCTTGAGTCCAATAATAGTAGGCGATAATTTAGAAGTCAGTCTTTTCTTGCTACAACTAAAGGAACGACAGACCTCAAGCTTGCTAGAGCTTCAAGGATAGGATGTTAGTTGGGTTCTCTATAGTTCGACTGTTTTTTGGGCCTTTGGCTATATTATGCATTTTACTTTTTTTTTTCTTTAAACTTGGTCTGCTGTGTTATTATGAACTTGATATGCTATATTGTTTCCTTATCTCTTTTTTAAAACACTAACTATTCTTTGTTTTCTCGATTCTTAAGAGTTAGTGTGGTCATTTTCATGTCTTTTTACATTGTATAATAATAGTAAGGATAAGGACTATGACTCCTATGGTAAATCCATGGTTTAAGAGCTTTGTTTCTCTAGATGTATTGGTCTTTTTGGCCTCTCCCTTTTAATGCAATTACTGCTTTCAAAAAAAAATTAAACACATATTCACACTTTTATTTTTTTTGAACTGACAAAATCTTCATGTACAGACAAAGAGATTAATTAGTATGCAAGCCATAGACAACATCTAAAAGAGGCATATAAATTAGAACACTTGACACAAAATAACTTAGAAGCATATCAATACAACCATAACATGCTTAAAAACAGACATTTTGCATCCAAAAGACAATCAAAACAGAAAAATACATAAATTTTAAGTGTTATAGACACAATTTTAGCATCCATTCTAACTCCATAGGAGATGGACTGATCAGGTGCTTGAATTTTGAGTACTAGACCAAAACACCAATACCTTCTGCAAACTGGTGGCTATCATGCTCACCTTAATATAACTAAAAGTCTTAGGAAGAATCCATTAAGTTTTGAGTAGATCAAATAAAAAACTCTTTAATATGGATATAGATCTCATCTACAAGAATAAAAGATCCCATAAAAGAGGCACAAACCGAAGACACTTTCATTAAACTTATAAATCTACCAAAATACATTTTTATTTGTTAATAATAGCTACAAAATAAAGGAGAGGAATGATCAAAATGAGAGGGCCACCACTAGTCATGGCCAACAGTAACTCTACTATAAAAATAAAGCTAAGAAGGGTTTTTGTTTTTTAGAGGAAAAGAAAATAGTGAGTGGCTATGTATTATTAGATTTCAATCAGATGTAGATGATTAGATATACAATATTTGCAAACAACAAGCATACATAATTGCTTTTCTCTCCTTTTGTTTCTCTCAACTTCGTGTTTTATAAGTGATTTTGTGGGTGGTTTTGGTCATTTTTTCCCAAAACCCACCCTAATTTTTCATTTTCTTCAATTTTATTCTCTTGTTCTTATTTGTTCTTAGATAATATAGATTGAGATTATAATCTCTACTCCTATTATATCTTTTATTAAATTTTTTGGGTGTCTTCAACTAGATTTTTAGATCTAATTTGATGTTATAGTTTTTTTTTTGTGATTTTGTGGTTGGATCTATCTGATGGAACGTTAAATTGGTGGATTTTGACTATAAAATGGTGGTATACTGAAGAAAATTGTCAGATTTGGCTCCGATCTTAACTTCTTAGTCACATTAGAAAAAAAGAATAGATGTTGACTATTAAGGTTTTTTCAGTATTTCACTACTTATATTCATATAGTTTTGGTATTTTTCAGCAATATTTGTAGAAAAATGATACATTTTTTTTGTCTATTTTTAACAAATTGAGTTATATACCTGTGTTGTATGTCCTCTATTTGGTTGTGTGTGTATATATATACACGCTTTCTATTCTATATGATCACTGGCAAGCAACTACGACTACTTGTTTACCAACATTTTTACAACTATAAAGACCTGAAAGAGCTACAGATCATTCTCCATACCTTCAAAAATGTCTTCCATATATGTTATATTTTTTCTTCTCTAATGTATGGAATATCACATCCAAAAATTTGCTATAGTAACAATAGCAATAAAAATAACAAATCCTTCTACACATACCCACTTGTGCACAATAAACATCAGATTACAAACGGGTATTTTTACTACTTTTTGATAAAAAGAAAAAAAATTTACCTTTTTCATGATGATTTTGGAAGAATTTTTCTGATGTGATCAATAAAAAAAAATGTTGTCCTTCATTGTAAATGGAGGACACACTAAAGTCCAAATATGTCCACTATTTACAACAGGAACAACCATTAGCTCCCCACTTTTTTTTTTTTTTTTCATCTCATAAGAGCTCTCAATTTTGTTGGGTGTCCAATCCTATCAGAACTCTTACCTCTTCTTTTTATTTACTGGGTGGGACAACTACATTGATGCACAAATTAAACTTTATGTATATCAAACCAAAATAATATTTATTTGAAAAATAAAAAATAATAATCTAACTAAAAGATATATCAACATTATTTACATTAGTGGTCATATCATAATAAATTATATATTTATTTTAATTTTGATATATTATTTATTCGGTATCCAATATGGTTATTAAAATTCGAAATTCACTATTACAATTTTATGATTCATAATATTGTTATTTGACTATTATGTGATTAGATGGTAATTAATGGTAAATTGACTTCATGAAAATTTTGCAAACTTATGATTTGATTTTACAATTTCTGCAAAAAGATATATTTATTTTCAAATGAATAAAAAAATTAATAAATTGTAGAAATATCTTCAAATAGCTCACTTAATACAACTAGTAAATAACTATGAGTTTGTGCGAGAACAAAATTTTTTCTAGACTCATGAAAGCATATAAAATATAAAATTTATTATTATTAGTATTATTGTTATTATTATAAAAAATTAATAAGTATTATTTCTTTGTATAACAATTCAAAATAACAAACTTAATAGAATTGTAATTTTTTTGCAATCTCAATAATTTTTTGTTTAAATAATTAGACAATAGTCCTTCAATATTTCTTTAATAATTAATATTTTTCTACTCTAAAATAAAAGTTCTACTTTGACTATATAACAATCTAAAATTATAATCTCATAAATCTATAATTTATTACCATTTTAGTAAATTTTCTATTTGAACAATAACACACCGTTTCTTCAATAATTTTTAATATTAATATTTTATTTTAAAAATACTTTCATTTAATATTTTTAAATTTTAGCTAATAATTAATTAAAATTTAATTAATTTAGTTATTTAATTTTTTTTACACATATTAGTCACATAAGATTGAACTCATAATTTTTAGACTTTTATTACTACTATATATATATATATATTCATTTAAATTTAAATTAGTGATGTTATTGTCTATTTTAAATGTATTACAGACTATTATATCAATGACTATAATTAAACATGAAATAATTCAATGATTTCTAAATTTTATTTATATAAATATATACATGTATACTGAAAAATAACTACAATTTTTAATATCACAAAAAAAAATCTATTACCATTTGGCTATTTAACTTTGGCATTAATTTAGTTCTCAACATATATAATTTTTCCTTCTTTAAGATATAGCCTTTCATAACTCTTTATTTTTTTTCAAGATTATTGGTTAAATAATAGGTCTAGTTAAGATGCATTGCTCTCTGGGATCAATTTTATTGCTTGGAATCAAAAGAACATGATCATGAAAACGACATAGGATCATCAAATTTTTTCAATATAATTAAATTGGCAAATGAAAAGTATAATAACATTTAGGTATCCAAATTTATCTTAGTCCCACAATGATTCTGGAAACACGGTAAACTTCTCATAAGAAAAACTTAAGAAAAATGGGGGCATTTCATTTTCATAATTATGTCATTAAAGCAGTACTCGATAAAGTACACTCAAAATTATATAAAAACTTAAGAAATTGGGGGCATTTCATTTTCGTAGAAAGGTAGAAAATGATGCAAAATATGACCACTTGAACTTCCGGTTCAATGAGCACTATTTTATTTAAGTTAGTTTCTATTTTATAAAAAATAAAAAATAATAATGTTAGATACTTTTGATGTATAAAATATGATATATATATAGACTTGCTTAATTTATAAGAATTTAAATTTGTCCTCTAATATATAATAAATTTTTAAAGTTCAATTCAAAATTTGAAGTTTAGACCTTTGAGGTCCGATTCGGAACCTCTACTCTATCACCAATCACTCAAAAATAAATAAATAAAAAAAATAAAGCAACCTACTTTTTTTTTTTGATAATTTTCATAGTATTATTGATTAACTGTTATATTGTTAGTTAATTTTGAGGAATTTTATCTTTAAAGACGTGAAATCCTTGTGACTGTTTAACTCCTTTTCCCTTAGCTATAGCATATGTGTGGACTACATCTTTACAAAAGAAATTAAAAAAAAAACTACTTGAAGGAGGGTTGGTTTGCCCAAATCCCTCCAATACTTAAGTTAGCTTGTATTCTAGGTGGATAACATAGACAGGAAGAACAATGAAGAAAATGATTGAATTTGGTATGAAGGATTTGCAAAATGATCTTCTAGAATAATAAGGAAACTAAAATAATAGGAGAAAAAGAAGAAGAGAAAGAAGAACAAGAAGCTACCTCAATTTTTGGAAGTAGAGCTTTGCATAACTTTGTTAGGTGGGAGGTTGGTGGAGATAGATGAATCTAATTGGTCAAAGGACCTAATAGGATATGAGAGGAATAGGTGCTATGGTGATTGATGGAGGATGCTCCCTACTCAGGATTTGATGAGTCCCAAGTATAGGCATGGCCAGGGGCCGGTTTGGGCTCGGAACTGTTCTAGTCAAATTTGAGAACTGGTTCAGGGTTGGTTCCACCCAGATATGAACCATGTATCGCCTGTTCCGGTTCTGAACCAGCAAATTAAAAAAAATTTGACTGTTAGGTCCTAGGGGAGTTGCAAGCCATTGGGCCCCCCCTTAATATATATATATATATATATTTAAATAAAAATTTGTTGCGAAATAACAAAATAATAATACAAGAGTAAAGAGAATAGAGAAGAAAAAAAGGAACACAGAGATTTAACGAGGTTCGGCAATGTGCCTACGTCCTCGGGAGTGAGCAGCTAAAGTTTTCTTATTATTCAGAATAATCACCTAGGGTTACAAATACATGCTCTATTTATAATAGAATAGGTATGGTACATATTACAAAATCACTCTTGTATCATACCACACTCCTAACCCATCTAACCCCTTACCCTACAATTAAATTGCTGCTACATATGAGCCATACACAACAATCTCCATCTTGACGAATATCAAGCCCCTTAAGAGATAAATCCTGTCATACCAAGTGGGTTAGGGGAACATACTTCTTTAGTAGCTGGCAACATTCAACAATTCCAAGCAATGCTTGAACTTGTCACTAATAACTGACTTTGTTAACATATCAGCTGCATTATTAGAAGTGCGAATCTTCTATAACAATATTTGACCATATGTAATCAACTCTCTAATCTTGTGAAACCCCACATCAATATGCTTTGTCCTAGCATGATACACTTGATTATTTGCCAAATAAATGGCACTTTGACTATCATAATGCAACTGAACTCCACCTTGCTTAATACCTAGTGCCTTCACTAGTCCTGTAAGCCATAATGCTTCCTTAGCTGCTTCAGCTACTGCCATATACTCTGCTTCAATTGTAGATAATGCCATTATAGAATGAACTATAGATTTCTAACAAATTGGCCCTCCTACAAGAGTAAAAACATACCCTGTTGTAGACCTCCTATCATCCATATCACTAGTATAATCTGAATCCACATATCCCACAATTGAAGGATCACCCTATTGACTACCAAACATGATACCATGACCTGTTGTGCCCCTTAGATACCTGAATATCCATTTCACTGCTTCCTAATGCTACTTACCCTATTTTGATATAAACTTGCTAACTTGACTAACAGCATGAGCCAAGTTAAACAACCAATTGTACTGGCATATGGTACCTT